>JAQIXI010000640.1:0-20476 GCA_034700165.1 Galumnidae sp. Gr-Ori-00277
AAACTTGCAATTTATATAATAAAAGCATTAAATTATTTGATAAGCGATTGACTGAAATATATTTTTTAGACTCAGATCTCAATTAAGTCATGAAAAGCAGATTCACTCTAATTATTATTATTTATGTAGCATGCTACTTTTAAGATATAGAACTACTCCTACTATTTATTAGCCAAAACAGACAAACTAATCACTATGTAATTAGCCAAGATCACTTATTATAGTTACAAGTTTATATAATTATAATAAACATGTTAAACTCGTCTAGCGACTAGTCTAACAAGATGCAATTATTGGCAATTAATGAGAGGAAAGTTTGATTGAACACAAATATTGGAAATTTGAGGTAAAGTACAAGAATTATCACTTAGTGTTGGCTTTGAGTTTGAGCTGCAATTGTTTTTTGGCTGTCATTTGATTGCTTTCTTATAATAATAGCTATTATGGACTGCTATGAGAACAGACATATGGATGTCTTGAAAACTCTTTGGATAACCTCTTATACTGTTTACAGGCATTACATGTGGTTTCTTAAGTGAATGGCTCTGAAAACTTGACTTAAGTTTTAAAACTAAGCCATTGTCTCAATACTGACTAACAATCGACCCAAACATTATTTTAAGTTTTTATACGATCTCTAATGGAAAGCAATTTTTCTTTTTAATCCACGAGTGGTAAGGGATGAGTATGGGCTCAAATACTATTCTTCAAATAGAAATTTTGATTACAACTTCCCTACTCTTTAGATGTGAGGCCAGAGCTCTACAAAACTATCATTTATTCTCTCGATTTTAATTTTTATTCTATTATTTTGTTTTGAGAAACAAATTGATTGAATCATTACTTTTAATAGACTTTACTTTAAGTAAATTGATTTGACTCTCTTTTAGAGAGAAATAAACATTAAAATGTGTTTTGAAATATTTGACTCAAGAATTAAATAGGATTCTAAATAACTGAAATAAAGTGGTCTTTCTTTTCCTCTTTTCTTCTTAAGCTCTTTTAAACGAATGTCATTCCGAGTGATGCGATTGTAGTCTGTTTTTTAACGACTTGTCGGCGAAACACATATAGGAATTGACAAAAAAACGTATTCGTATTCACATTTTAAACAAAAGTCACGTATTTTACAATATATGCACTCAAATAATATTCGTCCTATTTTTTGCAAGAATAAAATCTAATGCATAAAAATAAGAAAAGAAATGAATGATTTTACTCTTCAATTATTAATCAAATCTATTATTTTGATTCTTCATATGTTTTACACTTAAGATCTGATTTGATGCCAAAACTCAATATAAAGACTTTTTGGGAAAACCTCTAATTCTATGCATTACAGATATGTAACGGTTTTTATATGAAATTCATGTCTACATAACATATAATTTGCTTTTCATTATTTTTATATAACATTTAAATGAAAAAGGATTCGGATATTAATACATTTTTATTGTTTCTAAATGTAATGATTAGTTGCGATGGAAAGCAATAGAAAGTCATAAAAGTATTTCATATCCATTCCTATTATTTTATAATCAATGACCAGAAAAAGATCTATTATTATAGAAAAAGTGAAAGGTCTTTAATCTTGCTTTTTGTTTATAAAAGTTAAAAGATTAATTGAATTTTATATGAATGAACCTGGTTAGTTTTTAATGTATGGAAACAAATATATTCTTTTATAAATCTATTTTTGAAGACCAAGACTCAAATACCAGACTTTTTATTATCTGATTTTCTCATTTCATGATTTGTTTGTCTACTTTTTTTGTCCAAAAATGGGGACATTTTTTTAATTCTCATAAACGGAGAGTATATCACAAAATGTAATCAAATCAATGAATGATAAAATACCGTCGAATTGAGGACTCGTATAGAGTGAAGCATTTTATTGGACTTCAAACAAGAGTCAGAAGTGATTAATCAATCAAATGGACACATATCTGATGGATTACTCCTCGACATTATGGGTTTCCAAATATATTTCCATTGATTATACGGTCACTTCTTATACGTTGAGATGAATATTAATAATTTGTTAGTTTTTATATTCTATGAGACAAACAAATACAAACCGCAGACATTAGTTACTAATATCACCAAGCTAATCTTATAAAAATAAAGTCTACCCCCAAAGCATTCATACAAACTTTAAACGAGTGTTCAGACAAAATTGAATTGAATTGAGTAACAATTGGGGCAAACTTTTACTCGAAATACTTATACAGAAAACCTCTATAAACCAAATAAATTGTCCATGCTTCGATTTGTAAACAACTCTTTTAGTGATTTTTTATATGAAGTTATCTAAAATTGTTTTATATTTTGTGTCAACACTTTTTTGTGTTATTTATTAAATAAATATTTTATTATAAACTTAAGTTTTCTTTTATAGAAATGCTTGAAATTAAATTCATACAAAACAACCATTTTTTAAAATATTTAAAATAAAAAAGTGGACAACACTTCAAACACTTTACAACACTTTTACTTAAAAATATTTTCACAACTTTTTTATATGATTTTAAGTTAAAATTTTTAACTATAACTAAAAGAAAAGATTTATATAGAGATAAGGAACTGATAATTCATATAAATATGTAAAGATTCAGGGAAAAAAACATAAAAGGAAAAAGAGTAAAATTTTTTAATAAAAATTAAGAAAAACAGATTTACCTAGGAAAATAGTGCTTGGCTAAAATAGACACAAATATCATTCCATATAACCTTAATATTTAGTAAATTCATTAAAAAACTATTTTAAAGTTATGTCACTTTGTTTTTAATGCCATTTATTAAAGTTTTAAAACGAGTCATATTTGCAAATGTAGTACAAATGGAACAAGAGTATAACTAATCTTGTCTTAATATCATGAATGTTATTCTATGAGGAAATAATAAGTTTTACAAAAACTTTCGTTTCATTTTGTTATACTTATTATATATAATTAAATTATTAAACCAGCACCACCTTGGTCATCTTCAAAATATATCACTGAAATGTATAAATAGTCTGAAATCACGTAAAGCAATGCGTTTTAAAACATCTTTTGTTGAATTGTTTGATATTAAACTGACGTAAAAGAGATTCGCATAAAATTTTAATTAAGAGAATTTCAATTCAATTGTTAACAAAAAAGAGACCAAATGTTTGACAAAAAAAAATATATTTCAAAATTGAATTCTTGTTTTTTATAGTCCGGGAATTTTCACGAATGTTTTCAAAATGAATGTTCTAGGAAAACGCAAAACGCAAAACAGTTATTGCGTTTCTGTCAATCAAAAAAGTGTTTTTCAATTTATTATTTGTTTTAATATTTGTATAAATACTATAAATAGTATAATATATAATAAATATAAATCTAATTAACGCATTAAAATTGTTTGTAAAGTGTGTGTTATAACGATTTCTTCATTGAATGGTTTGTTTGGTTGAGACAAACGACAGTTTGATTGAATTTCTCATCAAATGATTTATTTGGGATTTGTTTGCTCTGAATTCTCGCTGAGAAGACAACGAGTTTTACTATTATTTAAATGAGAATATATTAGAAATTCACTTCTATTCTATTCTTTCATTTCTTTTGCAATTTTTTCAATTTCGTGAACTTTTCCTTCAGTAACGCCTCAAACGATAAAATTGGACTCTATTTGAAAAGAGAATACAATATAACGTCAAAGAAATTGTTTTACATTGTATTGAATTCAGCAAACATTGCACTGATATATCCATTAAACTTTCAAAATGAACAAAATATTAAATGATTTTACACTTTCTTTGTTCATCCATTCAATTGAAATCCTTTTTTTTACAGTCGTGTAGTTGACTGTAGTTTAGTTCAATCGGTTGACAGAACCGCGCGTTTGAATCACTTCTTTGAAATCAGTTTTTTTTGTGAAGAAATTTGTCTTCAATTCCTCAAAACATTGACTCATATTTTGAGGAAAAATCTAATTTTGAATAAAATAATAAAAAAATATTTTTTTTGTGGAAATAATTTTGTTTTTCCCTTAAATTTAATTAAGTTGTGGTGAATAGAGAATTACCATAATATTTATGAATACTTTTTAATAGTTTTGGCGAAAATATTTTTTTTATTTTGTCGTTCTGTAGAAAAGAGTAACTTTAAAGAACTTTCTTTTAGTTTTATGGAATTTCTCATAATTCAAAAATCACCTACTAAGTTTCAAGAAAGTTTTATAAAATTTCCACTGAATTGACTATCGATAAGATTCCTATATATTTAATTTTAACATTTATTATATTAACGGCCATTTTGTTTTGGGGGAAAAAATTTTATCATTTTATGAATTGTTTTTATTTTTTGCTAATTTTAATTACTTTTTTAAAAATAATAATAGGAATCCCATTTACTATTATATTCCATCAGAGAAATTTTAGCAAGAAATTCCCAGTTTCTTGGACTAATTTCTCAAAAAAGCATCTTCTGTTCCTAACACGGGTTACTTTTCACTCGATGAGAGTCTACTATTGCTGGAATTTTCGGGGTATAAGTTAACAAATTCAGAACGAAATGAATCAAATTTTACAAATGCTTGAGTCGAAACCAAAAATAAAAGAATTCAAAAACAAAGACTTTGGTGTCGACGAACTTAAGATTTAGATAAAAGTTTGAAAAAATGCAAAAAATACGAAAATCTAAGTTTATGTAACACTTAATATCCAGAAATACATTTCTAAAAAATTTTATATAAATTATCAAAAATATCTCTTATTTTCATGAAAACAGTTTTAAAAAATGTTTTAATTTTTGTATTAAGGTTTGCCTAATTTTTAAAATAAAATTAATCATGATATAATTCCTTAAAGGTATCTATTATTGAATATCGAGTTATTTTAACATTTGATGTATTTTTGCTTAAATCTCATTCCTTAAGGACTTGAGATAATACTTTTTCTGAGGAAAAAATTTAATTTCACGATTTTATAATAATGTGTAAAATAGACTCTTGGCTGTGGTTTGAAGGCATTACTTAACTTCATGGGTGTCTTAGTTTTAAAATGAAAGTCACCTAAAGATAAAAAAAAGTGTTGAACTCTAACCTTAAATAATTGATATTTTGATTTTTAAAACATTAATGAAACTTAGAATTTGTGCTGAGTTTGTGCTGAGTTATAACAGTTTTGGCGTTTCGGTTTCAAATAAGGGTAGTTTACCTAAATCTATGGATTAATTGTTATTCTGTCCTATGGATCAGAAGCGTACTATAATTGATTTAATGTCATTTAGTCTTTTGAGTAATCATTTAGTTTTTGTTGAAATTTAATGTAATTTGTATTAACTTTTGATTTGGTTTTTGTATCAATAAATTAAGTTTTTTTTGTATTTGTGTTCGCATTCACACCAAAGTCTTAGTCAGTCTTTTGGGCTAAAGATACCGATCCTCCATAAGTCTAGAATATTTAGACGTCTTTCCACTGAATAGAAAGAGACGAATGGAAAGACATAAAAACTATGTCTTTCGATGTATTTTTTTTAAAAAAAATAAAGAATAAAAAGTTTTGGTTTTTTTAGTTAATTAAAACTTTTCAACGAAAGCAATGTTTGTATCACTTTTTAAACAATTTAGTGCTTACTTTTAAAGATATTTATTAAATAATTTAATGTAATTTAATGTAATTTACCGCTAATTATCATTTGTTTCATTAGAAGTGTCGAAAAAATCTGAAAATGACTTTTCTTTCATAATTATCTCTAATTGATTCTGAAATTTGTTTGAAGAGTTTCTTTCACTAACAGTTACTTCACTTAATTAATCGAGTTTTTCATCCTTAGCCTCATTTACATTAAGAATACTTCACTTCAATTATTTTGAGTTTTACCCAAATTAAGAAATTATTGATCAAAACATTTAGAATCAAGAATTAGCAAGTTCACTTTCATTTATGCCTCACAAATAACTCATTATATTCTCTATAAGAAAATGTTGCTTGATATATGTTTGAATGAAATTATCTGTGGAATCGAAATGAACTAAAAGTTTTGCCTTAAAACCTCCTCTCATTTGAAATTAAGATTTGAATTTAATTTTTGAATTTAATAGATATTTTCATTTTATTGAACCAGGAACTCTGAAAGGATAGATGTGCAAGGTCATATAAAATTGGTAAATTGTTTTCCTAAATTTTAATAAACACAAACTCTTCTCTGAGTTAAGACATTAAATGTAAAACTTTGGGTAAAGACTTCAACAAATAATTTATTTTAAATTATTTAAATCGAAATGCAAAACATGTCTAAAAATATTTAGTATAAATGAGCATGGTACATATACATATTTATCCTAAGACATATTATTTTATTCATTAATAGGCTTGATTAATTATAGTTATTAAATAATACGACCTTGTATCATTGAGAATTCAATTTGAATTCTCAAATATTTAGAACAAAAGTTGGCTTTTAGTGAATTAATCAATTGTTTGCTTTTGGGAATCATTTTCTCAGAATTGCGTCAAAAGAGAAAATGTGAGCAAAACTTAATCAAAAGTTAAATTCAAATTTCATCAGTTATTCCAAAGCATTATATTATATATTATATTAAATTGGATGCGACGAACACTTTCGCCAAAATGTTTGTTCCCTTCCCTTAACTACTTATGTATTAAGTTTTATGATCTAATTTTGGGACAAAAGCTTAAAAAATTGCTGAAATATTGTGACTTTCCTCGTGGGGATCACTCGACAGAGTGAGTGCTCACACATAGAATCAAAACACCGGAAAACCCCGTTTTATGATTTTAAATGAGTATAGATTCACAAATTACACGCTTTTAAGAGTAAATAAATGATATTTTTCTCAAATTGCGGATCAAAAACAGAACTGAGTTATTGTTTAACGAGGTTTTGCTGTTGTAAACAAATTTACTAAAAAAGAGAGAAATGAGCGAAAAAATGGCAATAAAATGCTTTAAGTTAATCACATTTGCATTACTTATTTTACTCAAAGTTAAAGTAAAAGTTATTAGAGTTTATGCTCTGTAACTGAGGCATAGTTTGGGACAAAAATAGTATTATTTGTTCTGAACAACAACTTTATTGAATGAAAAATTCTTATTAACAGATAAAGAAAATGACTTTAAGATTAGATGTCATACGAATGCCATATATATATGAATGCTATTTATATATATATATATATAGAACTTTAGTCCAACGAAATTAAATTTATGTCGAAATAGTTTATGTTAAGAGAGGCTAACACGACATGACTTAATCAAAATTACTGTCATATGTGTGACTCGGATACGAAGACACTAAAAAATGTCCACTTCATGTGTAAATAGTTTTCACGTGATTTCATTGGAGAGTAGTTTGGTTTTAGTCGCTCTCATTGTTCGCTATTATTACCAAAAAAGTAGTGATAAAGGAATGAAACAAAACATTATTATTGTTATTACTGTAAAAGTTTCCGATTTCTTGTATAACAACTCGAATAGTGATCTCTTTTATACAGTAGTATAAGATATGACACGAAATGCTTTTACTTTATTAGAAGAACATAACTTTCTGTTCAAAGTTTGGCCTAACTTTAATACCAAAGCTATGGAATACAATCAACGAATAATCCAAGAATTTGATGAGAAAAATGCAGTTCCCATCAGTTCCCACAGGTTTTACTCTTCTATTAATGTTGTGTTTATTTACTTAAAATTTAAATTTCAAATCCAAAGTTACGGACTATAAGTGAAAACTAATAGAAAATCTGCGGAAAGGCATTACTCTTTTCTTATTCTAATATTCAGTGATTTATCTTCAGATCATTGAATGAAAGCCATAAATGGAGACAATATTACAAAACTGCTCTCTTATACGATATTCTCTTAATTTCAAAGTCTTTGCTTCTGAAAAGACGGCAAATATTCTAATCTAAGAACGAAATGTTTGCCAAACACTTCAAATTAACTCATTTATAGCAAACCTTTCATTAGAATATAGATTAATCGTTGCGCCACTCAAACAATGGCTTCGTTTAAATGAGAATTACCCCATCACTCCATTCTAAGCACCGATATATTTCCAGAATCATTAACTCTAATGATATACCTTTACCTCTGACTGAATTCAAACAAAATATACGACTCATCTCATGATTATCTCATTTATTAATTCTGATTTCACTCCAATTCTATGAGTTCTGTAAATTTAAATTAATTTTAATAAAAACCTTTTTTACGGAAGAAGTGATTCCTTTATAATCAAATCTTATCTATTTTTTAAATTGAAACTTCAAAACTAGTCAAATAAATTTATTACCAAGGTAAATGGCATTAGATTTTATTTCATCCAATATTTCCTTTTCTATTGGTTTTTTTGTGCGAATAATTCTTATTCTTTGAGCTTTTGCTCAAATGTTTGACCAAACAATTCATCAAATCGTATGAAAACTTGTGAGAAGACATATATTATATCAAATATGAAACCAAAATCTTTTGTATCATTTCTATCAAAACATGTTTTGTTATCATTTTTTGTCGTCGATATTGCGTTGAAACACATACTCTGTTATAAGAAGTGCTAAACATTTGTTGAAATCAATATTTTTTTTTTAGTTAAACTTCGTCTCAGTTTCTAAGAAAAGACAAAAACTAAATAACGTTTAAAACTTTTATTGTTTTCATAATTGAATCACAAGTTAGTTATCAGTGAATTATTTATTTGAAATGAGAGTCAATTGCGAATAGCATTTAATCTTAGCCTCAATTATCCCTTTTTATGGCAGTTTTTCAGGAATAATAAAATCAAATTAATTGAGTCAAAGAGTTTACTCTTTTATATAAAACTTTATTTTTTTGTCAAATAAATAATTATTTGCTATAATTAGTCGAACAAAAGGCTTACAACAGATTATTTCCACTCAAAACTAATGGTATCTAAAAAACCCGGGAGTAATGAGAGTCACATTCATTAAGAGAAAAACTCGAACATTGAATTAATTGCTTCATAAGTTATAAACTTTGCCCAATTATGAGCAAGCTCCATTTTTAGAATAATAATACATGGAATATATAAAACCATTCTTTAATTACTTACGATTTAATTAATTTGTTATGTATTTAAAAAAAACTAAAGTTTTAATTTTGACCAAAACTTTGTTGTAAACTGAATAGAAGGCAGGGAATGGTTGGGAATGTGCTCTAATGTCACAAATCTGTCACATTTTTATGACATTTTATTCATAATTACTCTTTAAAAATACCAAAAATGTGTTGAATTTAAATAAATTTTTAGCATAACTTTTAACATAACTCTCTTTATATGAATTTGAGACGAAGTTATTGAGATATTGAGTTATATTTTTAACTGGATGATTTTATCGTATTTCAAACTAATTTTTGTGACACCAGAGAAGACACATTTTTTCAGTTCAATTGTCTATTATTATAACACATGTCTTTGAATTCCTTATTTACTTTAAACTCAAAATACATCCAAAGAAATAAAAATCTATTAAACCTTAAGATTAGTATTCGATTGAAGAAAATATTAATCAAAAAGAGATCAGTAAAAGAGTGAATAATATAAGAGTTTTTTTTTTCTTCAAAAAACTAATAATTCAATACTTTTTTAAAGGAGAGAAAAGTTTGTTTTGTCGAATGATTTGATATATTGAATGTAATTTTTTACTTATTTTGTTGTTTATTGTTAGAAATAGATTTAGTTTTTCGGGAAAAAATCTCCGGATTTTATAGACTTTGAGTAAATGGTATGACTTCATGGCGTTAGTCAACTCTTGAGATGCCGGTATGACAGTGAGAGGGAGACGATCAGCACGTTTTTGTCAAGTCATGCATTTTTCATGAGGTTAATGAGCTTTTTTGCCTCCAAATATTTTATATCTATTAAAATGATCCTGAATATAATGAATTTGCAATCAAAAAAAAGAGTGTATGAGTTATAGTCCATTGTTTTATTTGCGTTAGTGTTTGGTGGGAATGCACACAAAATGAGTCAATTTATTTGGAAATTTCATAAATTGTGGTTCGAAGTCATAAATCTATTTCTTATTCAATTTGTATTATTGCTTAAAACTATTAAATTTTTGAAAAGCACTTCGAAATTGAAGTTTTTGTTAACGAAATTTTATGAATTCCTATATTTTTTATTCCTTAAATTGTTTTCTCTGTTTTTTAAGTGAATTTTTTTGAATAAAGTCAGCAATAATTCATTGTTTCTCAAACTACTGAACATTACTTACTTTTTAGTCGAATTACTTTCTATTAATATAATATGAGCCGATGTTTGGCGTCAATAAATAAATTATCAAAAATAGAGCCAAATATAGTCGACTCTAAAATTGTTCTTCTTTTGCATTCAGTGTATTATTGAATATAAAAATATCGTGACTTTTATGCATAAATTTTTATATTTCATATATTTGTATAATATTATCAATTTTTCAGGCGATCAATACATTGGAGATATCAAAAGACTGCTATTCTGGTAATAAATGGCCCACAAAAGGATCACTTCTTTTGAATAAAATCGATATCCATTGAAGACATTCTCTCAAAACAATTAAGTTTTTGTTTAGTCAGTGTTTGGACATAAATATAAATTATGGTAATTAGTAATTAGCCAGGCACATTTCTCACTATTCTATGGCTCACATCATAACACCTAAAACTCACCACAAATTCTGATCAGAACTTAGTTTATATGCAAAGCTTAAAACATGAACTTATTATGGTTTTGATTTATGATGATCTTGTTCATATTGGCTCAACACGAAAGCCATATTTCGAATACAACTTTACGACTATATATGAAAATAAATGATTAGAAACTATTCATAAGTTTGATAACAATTTTAATTATATATTATTTATTACAGTTTTAATGAAAAGAATGAGAATTCAAATGTCTATTGAAATAAAAGTAACATTGAATTGATTTCATCTATCAATTTGTTTATATAAAATTCTCATTTATAAAGTGATGGGATATCCAAAGGAGGCTAACAATCAGTTTTTTATTTTAAAATAAGCGATTTTGTTGTCAATGTTTGCAAAGACTACACAAAACTCATTGAAAATGATTTGAATGATTTAAATGAATGTGAATTTGGAAGAACTGCACACCTCTGCCAATAGTGAATAGCAGAGTGTCTAACAAAAAGTCGCATTACTTTTGCATTTGTCGACGAACTGAGTTATAGTGCAGAACAATTGCTAATTGAAATCAATAAAACTATTCTTTTGTATTTTCGGAAGAAATAAATTACAATTTATATATACATTATTATTAGTTCTACTCTTTTATAGCATTCAATAGAAATTTGTTTGATTGCAATGAAAAGAGTGGAGTGAAGTTGAAGTTGGAGTTAGAGTTGGACTCAATTTTTCTAATGTAGGCTTCATTAGAGGTTACACTTTACTAGTGATGCGACCATTATTTCTGTTGATGCATGTGATCCATGTTAACCATTAAAACGATAAAACGACAGCCCATTACTCCTACCATATATACAATATATAATGTGAAGGTTTGTGAGGTTTCAAATAACATATCGTCACAAATCTTGAAAACATCACTGCTTTGATCCTTTTGTTTCAGTAAAGCTTATTATCTCTGGACCACAATTTATACAATTACCCCATAATTGCCTAAAATTCAATATTTATTTCTTTATTTACAAAATTATCATTAATTCTATTGATTGAGAGACAGAAAAAGTTGTTTCCAAATGAGTTAATGTTGTCGTGAATCTCATTATTAAATAATTTTCTTCGATATTATTATTATTATTATTATTATTATTATTTGAATAATAATGTGTTGTCTATCGATATATTGTATACTTTGGTATTGATATAGTGTTGAGTAAAAACACATTTAAGGTATAGCTATTGTAATGACTTCATCAGGAGATGCATTGGTTCACGAGGGAAATCATTACAATCCAGGCATTTGTATGACTTTGTGACTTGGATTGGCTGCTCCTCACTTCCGAATGACTGATACCAGAGTATGAGTGCACTCATCGCTTAAAACTTATGGAAGAATGTGTTTCGCAAATCTGAATTTTATTGCTGTATCCGATCCGCACATCTACTGAATGAGGAAAACGTGATTGAGAGACACTATTGCCATACACTCGAAATGTTGCCTAAAAATTGTTGATCCAATCACTCATCAAAATGAGACCTTTTCTTCAATTTTTCACTTATTTTCATTGAAAATGATTTTTTTTTGGTCGCAAAACAATTCACAAAAAATACTAAGTTTAGAGTCCAGTTGTGAGTCACTGATTCGTCGACACTGCCATCAAATTCACAAATATTTTATATTCAGTTTATATTCAGTCTTATTATATGGAGTGAGAAATAGTGACCAAAATTATTATTAATGTCATCATAAAAGTCACACATTTATAGTTTTGGGTCATAAAAATACTTATATATATTTGAGTCAATGATTTCAAGTTCTATGATATATGAAAGTAAGCAAAAAAGCTTAGGAGAGAAAAGCACCAATAGGTCAACCATACGTTCCATTCACTCTTCATTCGGGCCAAAGACACCGATGAGTCGCGAACTGTTATATAATTTGGTTAATCTTTTCTTTTTCTTTGAACTCAATTTTTGTATTATTTTATAAAATTTTGATTTATTAAATCATAAAAGAAAATTAGAAATGTTATCTTGGTTAATCTTATTTGATTACTTTGCTATTTCTAAAACTATAAAATCCTTTACTTATTAGTAAATCATTTAATCCGAGGAAAAACTCTTAAATATGAAAATTAGGTAACACCAAGATCTAGTGAGCAAGCACAATTGTTATAATCATTATTTAAATAAAATAATCATGTTGAGAGATAAACATCAGTTTTATTAGTTTTGATTAAATTGATCAAAGTGATTTTTATGCCTTGATCATCTCATCCTTAGAAATCAAGTTTATATCATATTTTATATGAACTCAGAATATAATTCCCAAAATAGTCTTTTGTAGTGAAGAGTATATTATATTTATTGGAATATATTATATAAAAAGAATTGAAGTCATGCCATACCTTGACTCAGGTTTTCACTGACGTGTAGTCCTGAAGACTTCATGTCAACGTCTGCGGCAGCCATTGCTTCATTGCTCATCGTATACATCCTGGATATGGTTGCCGTACATTTTAATCTCATATTATTTCCATTTCTAAAATGCTTTATAAGTCAAACAAAAAAACAATAATTGAGATCAGAATCAAATGGAAGGCACGAAACAAATATTATATATACATATTATATATCCGTGCAATATATTAATAATACATACATATATTCTATGCATATATGAATTAAATAGTATACAGTAATATCTCAGAATCTTTGAAGTGGTCAAAAATGACCCTTCACTTAAACATTGAGAAACATTTTGAGAAATAGAATTTGATTTTAAGTAATATTTAAGGGAATGTTTTGAGGTTTGCTTTAAGGGCACAGAATTTTTTCAAATTTGAGATAATTTTAAAAGAAAAGGTTATATTGTATATAATTTATACATTTCTTGTATTTGTATCGATCCTTCTATTAATGTCTAACCTTTTCATTTGCAACAAATTTTAGGCTTAAACTACTGGTTTCGAGTCCATCCGAATGAAGAGTTGTAGAGTAAACCGTCTCGTATTCACTGCCAGTCTATAAGAATTAACTATTTATGAGTCATTGCAAACATAAATCAAAGTTGTTTTCACTAATCTATTGATAGGTATTACAGGAAATGTTTGCATAAAAAACAAGGGCTCACCTCCTGTTCGTTAATAAACCTGAGCAGAAACGACGACAAAACGCATTATCGCAAATCACATAATAATCAAAAGAAAAATCGTATCGCTTTTCAAATATTCATAAATCAATTCAATTCATAATAGGAAAGAGATTGAACAAGAGCTAATTTATTGTTCCCTTTATATTAACTTGCTATAGAAATTTAGCAAGACAACTTTAATAATTTAAAGCTGATTTAATGCAGTATTTATATTATATGTGGAATACATTTGTGAGTAAATTAAAGTTGAATTATTGAGTCAACACAGGATATAAAACCAGCGAATAAGACAACAATTGGTGCTCTTTCACACTCTTTCTTATTATATGTGAAATGCAAAACTGTTGAGGACTCACCACTTTAATGACGCCGAAGGCTTACTCTTGGCTGAAGTGCAATTCAACGATACTATAAAATGTATAATAAAAGCGTTTAATATATTGTATCACTTCTTCTATTATAAGAAGAAAATAAATTTTGTGTTTAAGTACTCCGACAACAAGTCATCGGTAAAACTTAACTACACTATAAATTGCAAGTTTAGAAAAAAACAACTTTTCTTACCGATGTCTCCAACTTTGTATTTGGAACGACTCCCTGTTATGACGGGTCCACTCAATGGAAGAACTGTAAGACAATTAAAACATTACTTTTGTTATAATTTAATGAATCTCTAAATAATAGAATATAAGACGTTATATAAAACTTATATCTGAGATGAGATCATAAAATCAGAATTAGTTCCTTTATTGGGTGCAATGCACTCAATGTGATGAACACAGAATGATGAGCACAGAATAATGACCTATTTGTGTACAAACATATTCTGTGCGTTTCATTCAAATTAATTAGAAAAAGGATTAGAAGCAAAGAAATGTTGCAAATCTCTGAGTTAATCAAAACAATAAATAAATGACCAAAAACTAATCGCAAACTTTTCAATGAAGTTTTCACACAAAAACTATATTTGATTCAAATATTTATTCTGTAATCATATCAATGTTGTTATAACAAACATTTTTTTTTGTCACTCCATTCAAATGATATAAAGATCTATCGGAACAGTCAATCATTTCCAGTAATTATTAGGGATTGAATCAATAAATCCTAAAAATACAGGAATTGCGATAAACTGTATTTCTATTCAAATCTAATGTATTCTTCAAATAAATTCAATCAAAACGAGATCCCATTGAATGAGAGTTTGTTTGGAAACAACTCTATAGTCAATAAATGTTATTATTCTAATAATATTTCACTTTATTTTCTCTCTATTTTCTAATATAACAAAACTTTAGGAAAAATAACATTAAGTCTAAAGAATAGCTAAAAGTATTGATAAACAAAATCTGATTGTATATCAACTGAAATCAGTTTTGCAAGATATCTATATTATAAATGCTTTCAATTTGTTGTTTGATTGAATCAAATTTAATATAAAAGAGGGTTTAAATCGATTTGAATAACACCTTTTGTCAATAATGATATTTGCATGAACTCATTTCATTTAAAAAGAGAGTTCTCTTACAAACTGTAAGAAAAGAGTGTTTTAACTATTGATTTGTTGGCGAATATCATCTCATTTCCAGTTAATACTTGAATCTATTATTACATCAAAAAAAATATTTGATGTGAAGTGCAATTGTTTGGGTACTGAAGACACTGATAGAGACAATACACAGATTACAGAATCAGTGAAACGAAACGCTTAGACCGGGAATTGTCGCTCAAAGCAATTGAATCGATGAAAATTGATTTCAATTCTGATATTCTTATAATTGTTTTTCATTTCTCTCTCTTTTTCGGGTAAAAGAGACCGAATAAAAATAAGAAAAGGATTTTTCTATTTAATTATGGAAAGGCTTGTGATTATTCCTTGATCATTCTAATAAATATTTAGTGCCTGGGCTTAACATTAAAATTTCATCGCTTTTATTATTTAATTCAAAATATAAATTATAAATTTCAAGCGTTTTATTTCAATTTCTTTGTAGTGAAAACCGAATTAATATTACCGGAAGTGATGGCAAACCATCACTTAATTGTCATTCAATGAGACATTACTTTCTTATGAATAATAAATGAAATTTAAATTTTGTTTCAAATTTGTTGAATAAATATTAGTTTTGAAATAAATATCAGAGAAAATAATTTATTATTTGATTTAATGATTTGCATAATCATTACACAAATCATAATTGGGTTAATGACATCTCAAAAACTTAATGAATTCATCAAAATTATTACAAAACATATACTACTATATTATAATTGCTAAGATTACTTCATTTTGGCTCTAATAATGAGTCTAATTGCATAAAATCGAGATAATAATGAAACTATCATTCAATGTAATAAATAAAATTGATCCTTGCTAAAATTAATACATAACTTAAATGTCAAAACTTTGACCAAAACTCAGTTCTCTTTCAAAATTAAACTTAATTTTGTGTCTCAAATGGTTTTGTTTTAAACTTTTGTTGGTCTAACTGTTGAGAGAGAGAGAGAGAGAGAGAGAGAGAGAGAGAGAGAGAGAGAGAGAGAGAGAGAGAGAGCGAGAGAGAGAGAGAGCGAGAGAGAGAGAGCCTAGGCACTCGACTCGACAAGTCGGCACTAGACTAAACCAGATTTGCTATAATTTCATAAATAGAAACAAAAAGAGTGAAAGTGTTTTCCATTAAAGTCAGAAAAGATGTGTCGCTTTAATTGATCTTTAATTTAGATTTAATTCTTTTAAATTCATCGAAATTACAGATAAAAGGATTGAATCAAAAAATTTTATTTGACTTAAAATGTTGTTAAATAAAAAAATGTTCATATTTTGAAGTAACTATATTTGAGTTGTCCTTGAGCATTACACTGAACATTATATTGTTATTAACTATACATTAGTTCGTCACTAAAATTTGAATTTCTTCTAAAATTATTAAAAATAGATTTGAAAAATGAATTACCCGTCACTTCGAGCACTTTCTGTCCCTCTGCCGTTACAAAAGACGGCGCTTCGGCTGAAACTTCACATCTGGCCAATGGTCAATGAGCATGGAGAAATATTATTTTATCGATTTTATTCATTGAGCACAGGTTCAAACCTATAGAGTCCTGCGGTATGAATGTCGACGTTTTTCAAAAAGACTGAGTTTTTACCACTTCGTGACAACTGAGAGAAAAACAGTTGGAAAACAAATCAAAATTTATTTATATTAATGAACCAAAAATTTATGGCTTAAACTTACATCAACTCTAATGCCTGGCATAGGAAGAAACTGTCCTGGTGGCCAGTCCTTCAATCAAAAAGCCATTTACCAATAATTATGATAATTTTATTGGACTTTTACTTACCTTCGGTACATAACTTCATGATTCGATGGAAAAATATTTGGGAAAATATAAAAAAAATTCTTAAATATATTGCAATCAAAATATAAACTTTTTTTCAATTTCGTCAAAATATCGGCAAATATTTTCAGTTGACTTAATAAAAATGCAATTATTTGCCGAAGACTTTATACGTATATAAAAGCAAATAATATTTTAATCGACATTTCATATATTCGTCGCTTTTCTTTTTATATGTAAATCAATTAAATTAGATTTAAATTTTGTTTTAATGAAAAAGTTTTAATTGAAAACTAATTTACATAAATCACAAGCGATAAAACTTACCGATAAAATTCTACGTCATTTTTATACCTGCAAAGTATGTTAACAACAATAAGTTACTACGTATGACTATAACATAAGTGAAAGAACTAACCATTTAACTGAGTATAGTCTGTCTTCACCTAGCTCATAGGAACAGGTCAATTCCACAGACTCGCCAACATAAGAAGGTGAGGGCACGTCTAACATAATGAGTCGCAGAGAGTATGCACCGCCTGAAAGAGACATTACTTTCTTATAACTGTAATAACTTTTCATTTATAATATGATTCGGTTTAAACAAAATAGAATTCAATTCAATTACAATAAGTATTGAAAAATCGATGAAAAATTGATGACATTTTATAATTATTTTTTCTTTCGTTTGAATTGTCGGAGGAATTCCTATTTTTTTATTCCGTTTTTCATTTCTTGACTGAAATCAAATTTAACTCTTCAGAGGGTTTGGGATTTGTAATACATTTATCATATTTTTTATCCGAGACTTTCATTTAAATTTTTGGGAATAAAGTGGAGATCCTTTCAATTGGATTCACACTTGAAATTTGGGCGAAACCAAAGAACATATTAGAAAAATTGTGAATTTATTTTATTTATTCCTTACGTTCGAACCTCTTTCTGATCGATTAAATTTTAAATTTCATCACTGATTCACCAAAAATAAATATTTAAATCAGTGTCCTTTTTATCTTATTTTTATAACCAGAGCTCATTTTTCTAGATATCAAAATATGTTTATTCAATAAAACTTTGTTAAAGTCTTAACTCATTTACAAATTGTTTTTAATTTAAAAATCAATTTTAAAAAATTCTATTTTTATCTTTAAAAGTGGTTTTAAAAATGATATTTTGTTTAAAAAAATATTTGGGCGAATGGTTTGCTTCCGGGCATTAGTTTATAACTTTGAAAATTAAACTTTTTTTTATAAGAAAAGGCAAAATAAAAATACAATTCTATAAATCAATATTTTGGCTAAAATTTGATATTTTGTTTCGTAGGAGAAATAGTCGGCAAAACTGTAAAAACAAATCGATATTTAGTTCTCACAAACTTTTTAATTGATTTATTTGTTGCTCCACTAAAATGTGTTAATTCTTTCCTTAGAATCGATTTGAAAACTGAGTTACATAAGACTTAGAGCACAGAATGAATTCAAGTGTATTCACGAAAAATTAATTTGTTTACTCACCACATATGAGCACAAGAAGAAGAAGAAGAAGAGAGTAAAACATGTTTTTTCAATTTTCAGTTTTCAACGACACAAAAGCCAACCGATCGGATATGCGATACATTTTGTGAGTCTATTGTCGGCGGTGTTGCCAACTGTGCCATCAGTGCCAATACCGGTCGACACCATTTCTGCAACAAAATTAAGTATTAGTAGAATTTGCTTCGGGTTTAAGCCATTTGCGCATCGCATACACTCTGCCATAAGTTAAACAACACTAACTATTCTTCGAATATAACCAAAAACTCTGAAAGAAGTTCACTAAAAGATTGATGTATTTCTGACCCAATCCTACCACACGTCTGGGCTTTACTCTACTTCTCAATAGTCGTTGTGTTCGACAAAAATTTCTTTTGAAAAACTATTTCCCAGACATTTACCCGAATAAAAAACATGGATGGCTTAAATCTAACCAGGATGCAATGAACTTGCTAGTTTATTCTTTCAAAAAATAAGGAAAAAAATAAATGAAAATAATTTTTGTTGTTATTAAAGAATTTTTCAATATTAAAGAGATGTCATAATTAATCAAAAGAGATGTGTATTGAATTACCACTACTATTACTACCACCATCATTGCCACCTTGGTGATTCACACACATTTAAATGAAACTTTTGGCACAGAGTTCCCGACGAACGAGATTTGTATAAATTCTTTCAAATAATGATAAATGAAGATCAGAGACAATAAGAGAACCGCATTCCCTGTCGTCTCAAATATTGGATAATTTAGACTCAAATTTAGGGCGAAATAAATGATTTGTGAAAATTTGATTTCACTTTGAATTCATTTTATTCTCACTTCTCTTTAGCCCTCAATTCTATCGTTAAATAAAATATTTTTAGTATTCTATCGATTAATATAATAATTCATTATGTGTTTCATACACTGATTTGAAAGCAATGTCTGACCCAATGAGTGATGGATTGGCGAACGGGTATTACATTTTATTGGTTTATTGTAATTAATTCAAGTAATGAATTTAACTT
Source organism: Galumnidae sp. Gr-Ori-00277 (assembly GCA_034700165.1). Classification (NCBI taxonomy): domain Eukaryota; kingdom Metazoa; phylum Arthropoda; class Arachnida; order Sarcoptiformes; family Galumnidae; species Galumnidae sp. Gr-Ori-00277. The sequence goes on from JAQIXI010000640.1 coordinate 19,673, forward strand.
AAATTAATTATTTATACGTTTTGTTGACTAATTCCTCAAAAAAGAGACACATTTTATGTGAAACAATTGAAAATTAATAATAATATTAAACTATAATATAAATCATAATATTAAACTTGTTATGATTTTGATTACCTAGCAATTAAAATGACTGCTCAGTGACTGCAGTGAAGTATCATTTCGGGAGACAAGAGTTCAAAACATAGTCTGTGTTTCCATTAATAATAATTTCAATGATTTTATTTAATTAAAAGATTATATGAATCAAATGTTTATATACTTTATAAGAGTTAAGCTTTAAATCGACAAAAATGTTTTGGATTGAAGTAAATATTGTGAAATGAATTTGATTTATGGATTTCTTCTAAAGTATAAAATGATTTATTGAAACTTTTGAGCGATTCTTCACAAAAAGTGAATAAAAAAAGATAAACATTTTATTCTGACGAATCAATTTTAAATTCGCTCAAATCAATCAGAGAAAGGCTGAAAGGACTCAAATAAAAGCCTAGAAAATTCAATTTTTGAAAATTTCCAGCTTCTTTATACGGAAATCATATTGCCCTAAAATGAACTGGAAACTTTTAAAGTTTCATCCAATAATAAAGTCAATAATTCTTAAATTAATCAAATAATAAGTGATTTATAAAAACTATATAAAACAAATCAATAAATTATATAAAAATAGACTAATTTATTGATTTCTAACTCAGGAAGAGATAAGAATTAGACTCCGAAAAGGGAGTCCCTTCCCTTAAAGGGAATAAGGGATTCCCTTTCCCTTTAAGGGAATTTTAAGGGAAA
>JAQIXI010000641.1:0-20459 GCA_034700165.1 Galumnidae sp. Gr-Ori-00277
AGAGCCAACAGAGCCAACAGAGCCAAGAGTCCAACAGAGCGACAGAGTCTTAACGTAAATCGAAAAAATTGCAACTTTCAGACTCTCAGAAGAAAAGTTGTCTTAATTGATAAGTTATGTGTTATACGATAACTAAGGCTATCATATAAACCCTAACTCTTTAATAAGTGCTGTTCTTAAAGTAATTCCTATTTTCTTTAGCGTTAACTTTGATTTTTATATGTTTTTTGCAAATCTGGAACTCATTCTATATGTGTGTCAATCGAAACACAAATACGACTGAGAATTGAATATTTAAATCATTTAAGTCTCGACTCTTTTCCTTTGAAAACACGTCACTCACACACGACTTATACAATCAAATGCTTTCAAATATTCCTCTGTTTTTCTCGTTTTTCTCTCTGAAGAGAATGAAAACCAAAAATCGATGCAAAGTATGCAAAGCAGAGAAAAATATACATTTATGGGCGGATAAGTCACTGCACTGCCAAACATTTTTTAATATTTGTTTTCAGATATTTCTTTGATATTTTAAAATAGCCAAGTTCAAACATTTTTCAATTATTCTCATTTTCTAAATTTAATGCAAAACAGGAATGACTTAAATTTGCAAAATATCTTCACTTTGTTTTGCATTTCATTTCACAACTTATGAATTATTTGTGTTTTAAAATAAGTTATGATTCAATTATATTGAACTTTGAAAGATTCAATTCAGAAATTGCTTGAATCCATTTACGCCATTATCATTGATATTACTTTGTCTTACATTCTTATGAATTTTCTTAATATTAGCTCAAATTTATGGAAAAGTGACTAAAAATATGTAAAGAGAGTAGAATTGTGACGAAATAACTTATTTAGATGTGATTCACACGAATAAATAATAAAAGGCTTTACACGCGAGTGGCGTGTCCTCAAACTTGATAGCACTGTCATTGTATTGGTGGTGACAATGGCTGTGCCAAAAGTCAACGCTAAACATTGATTTGACAATAGATTGCCGGTCGATGTCTGCCATTAGTTTATTAGTTTTGCTAATAATGGGATCCTTACTATTAAATGAATGATTCGCCTCTTTATGACAGCACTGTATTTGTAAAACAAAACACCACTCAATCGGTATTTAATGTTACGCCACTTATGAATAAAAACTGCCTCTAATTGAGTTCAACGAAAAGATTCGCATTCAATGAAAAGAATACCAAAAATGTTTGTTTGTTTGCATTTTTGATAATTCAAAACTTTTTGGCCCATTTTGTCATTATTTTGTCCTTATTCTGTCCTTGTTCAAATATTTATCAACTCTTTAATCTCAAATTCATTCTTTGTTTGATCATTACATTAGAGAATGTATTATGGTCTCTATCGTTCCCTTGCACAATTAGCTACACATTTATTCTAAATAAACTGATAGTTGAAACGTTTGGCTAATAATTTCGTTTCTCTATTGAACACATTTTTAGAAATATGAGCCCTTCTTTTTTCAACCGAATTTGTTAATTGGAAAATAAACAAGGTCAAATATAAAAGAAATCTTTCGTAGAAAATCTTATTGCAAACTGACCAAGTTTAATTAAATGTAAATTTCTAACACTTATTTTAATAATTTATTTATTATAATTTAAAATATAAGTAAAACTAGAATTGAAGCGAATATTTATCTTAACTTATATTTTGCGCCTTAAATAACACTTCACTTCATAACAATTGCATTACATTTTTGTGCAAAAATTATTCATAAGTTTGATCTCAGAGTAAATTAATTCTATTTGATATCATTCTGGAAGAGATGAATAAGAAAAGCAATAACTAATTCAATTCCGTCTCACGAAAGTATCTCAACTTATGCTCAGAATATTTATAACTTCCGATGAAAACACTGGAAATTTTTATTTTATAATAAATACTCTCAAAGTTGAGCCCAAAATTTTATTCAATATCTTCTAGAAATTCATTAAATAACAGCAAAACTATTCCGAGTTTTGCTATGAATTGAATTTCTCGGAATTATTAAACATTGAATTATTTAAAAAAAAGTTTTCGCTTAAGTTTTGGGAAATCAAAAGCAATAAAATGTGAATAATTTCATTGAATTATATTTTTTTTTTGCAAAATTAATGCATTTTTGAAGTAAGGAATCGTCAAAATAATTGTGTTGAGAGACTAAACATTTAATTCAATTATTTCTATTCTGAGACATTTTTGAGGCACTTTTTCTTATAGAACTCAATTCAAACAAATTAAACAACAAAATGAGATAAAAATAAATTTAATTATAGCGAAGAGAATGAACTCACGAATCAATTGAGAATAAAATACTTGATTTTTGTGTCAATTGATTCAATAATTAATTATATTAGGGATCATTCGTTAGTTCTTTTCAAACATTTGCATTTTGTATTTATCCACGATTAGATCCAATCAAAATCCAGTAACTATTTATTCAGACGACAGAATTCATTAAAATTTTAGATGATTTTCGACAAAAATAGCAAAAAATAAGTCAAAAATAGTTTTACGAATGACTTCTCTCTTATCTAAAGAAAAAATATTTGATACCGAAATAGGAATCGAATTATTGAATTGAATTTATCGGTGTTTAGAGAATCAGTGAATGTTGTAATGGATTTACTGGAAGAGAGGGCCGTCACTGATATAAAAGAGATATAATATTAGAAAACATATTTCTTCACTTCATATCGATTGAGGAAATAATTCTTAACCAAAAAATTTTATAAGTTTTATAGCTTTCATTTTCTCACACTTTTTAACACTGAATCTGATGTTCAGGAAATAGATTTTTGTTGGTTTTCGAAGTGAACCATAAATTTTAAAAATCATTATCTCTGAAGTTATAACTAATTTGAAGGCAAACTCCATCTGAGAGACACTAATCGCCATAAGTTTGACAAAATTGATGACATATTTCATACATAATATGTAGATTTGTTTGCTTTTTGTGCCCAATCTATAAATTTTTCTCGGATTCAAATTTGAATATAGAGTACACACGACTTGTCATACATGATATCGTTGTCAATGCTATCGGAAAAGCATTTTAAACAAATTAATTCTTAAATCGTTTTTTGAATTTATAGAAAAAAAAACTTTAATTCATTTAAAACTTTCCTTTTCTTATCGTTAATATTATATGAAAAACGAAAAATTTTCCTTAAAATTAAAGAGACGTTTCGTGTTTTCACTTTTAAATTTAATAATCAAATTTGAATTTTGGAAAAATCATTTAAATAATTAATCAAATTTTTACGTAATATTAATGATTTGGTGCTCCGTTTCGTCCACTCTTTCATAAGTAATTGCTTTTATAAAAAAAAATTCATTTACACTGAATTTCAATTTATATCAATTTTAAGATAAAATTATATTTTCAAAGTGTTATCACTTAAATTCATATTTTATTAATTGATTTCTTCAAGTTAACTAAATGGCATATTTATCCTTGCTCATTTTGTATAAATATTAATATATTCCTATTTATATCCTAGGTGAATAGAATATATGATTTAGTTTTATACCCACTTACTTATTCTAAAGCAAGAATTTTAAATGTATCAAGGGACTTATAGATTTTATCAAAAAATATAGAATTTTTTCCTCCAAACAGAAATTAGTAAGGACCTAGGGAGATTATGTCAAATATATCTTTTATAATATAATAGAATTATAGTCTAATCCTTTTCTGAATAATATTTGATTTATTATATGATTTGTATATCAAAACAGTTGTGAATATCTTTGAATTATTTGCATAAATGAAGTGATTTTGAGTTGTAGTCAAAGTTCGTTAAAATATGGAAATTGTATTTTAGTCTAAAATTTGAGGCAACCATTAAATGTGCATAAATTAGAAATATAACCTTTGAAATATTTGGACATTTAAAGGGGAATAATAATTGAAAGGTTGATTTGATTGAGTCGATTATTAATGAATTGTAATATAATAATAGGTTAGTATTGATCGACAATATGTTTGATCGAATGAGTCATTTAGTAGACTATTATCACTCCATTTCGCGTGTTTTCCACTCATTTAAACAAATGTTAAGATCAGTCAAAATAAAAAGTGCTGTCCCTTTGGCTGACAGTACCGGCGATAATGTTTACATTTCATGATTGTCTAATCATATTTTTATTGATCCCTTGACGCGAATGCACTGATAATACACATAAACGCCAAATGCATTCTCTGAGCGAAACACAAAATTCAATTTCATTTATGAATTGGCTTTTTTGCACAGAATATGTTTTGCCATTCAAATCATAGCCTGTGCTGCAGAGCCTTATCGACATTGATTCCGGTTATGCCAAAAACAAAATTATGTAATGTCGCACATTTTGACGCTTTTATAAATTGAATGCAATTTTATCTCAAATTTTCATATAATATCTCTGGCTTTCAGTCTTTGGCGACAGAATTAGCTCACAATCTATTAAATAATATTATTTCTATTCATACAATTGATTGCAATAATGTTTATCTACGGATCTCTCTATTGAATTACGAATAGGAAAAAGCATTCAATCCTTAACTAATCATAAATTCAGTTAAAAGAACTTATTTCTCATAAATTCCTTATTAATCCCATATAAATGAAAATATTTTACATTTTCATAGACTTATGGCAAACGATATAACACTTTATTTATATATTTATAGACTGCATAACAATTATGTTCTGAAATTCACTTTCTTTTCAAATCTCAAAAGAGGTTTAATTCATCGAAAAATATCATTAATTTTTATCAATAAATTAAATCTTAATTCAAACGAATTTCATTTTTTTTATTGTTTTTAAATAATTAATATTAATTAAATCGAGTTCAATGAATAAACTAGGTCCTTGTGTTACTAGGATATTAATTAGCAAGATGAATGTTTGCCATAAAATAGATTATTATTTAATTAAAAAATTCCATACTTTACGTAATACAGAATATTTGGCAGATATTTGTAATAATCCATCAGAAAATTGTTTAGTTTCTAATACTTGAAATGTACTTAATTTTGACATTTGATTACATTTCAGTGAATCTAAATTTGGCGCAAAAGAGATGATGACATCAAACGGTTGTTATGACGACTGCAATACTGATTCACATAAATTGAAAACTACAGACAAAACTCGTTTTCAATTTATTCATTTATTTCTTGAATTAAGAATTACTCTAAAAAAACAAAAAAAACAAAACCAATGATCAAGGCAAAACATCAATTAAAACATATTAGAAGATGATTTTTCCTGATACTTATTTCCTATAGATTTCCGGGAGGAAAACCGTTTATTATTTATGGTTTTGGAGTAAAACTCATATTAGTTTTGTGTGAATGTGAGGGAAGACAACATTAGATGGCATTTACTATACATTTGATAAACACATGTTATGATAAACTTATGGTTTAATTGCTCTCAAAACGTGTCCTCACATTTGCTTTCCATTTGTCGATAAATATTTGTTTACAAATTATCTTTAAATAAATGATATAACAAACAATTGGTTCTTATCTTAAGACATTTTTAAGACTTGAGGATAAAAAGCATTATTGCGTTAAATGTAAGTTCATATTAAAATACCGATAAATGAATACCATTTCAAACATATTTTCCTTATATTTATTATAAAAAACTAAAATAAGAGTTTGTTTTAAATGAATTTTTACCTAATTTTATATCATTGAGTATTTGATTATTTATATTAAAAGATTAGCAAAATATTTAATACTTGAGTTTAGACATCTTAAGTGTATCTTTTGTGGCATTAATTGGTGTTCACTTCACTACAGAATCTGTCTGTTATTAAGAACTGATAAATAGTTTTATTAATAGAAGTGATAATAAGTTTTATTAAAGTGTGAATAAGTTTAATGTAATTCAAATCCGTTTAATAATATCTAAGTTTTTGTTGATTAGAAAAAATGATTAAATTTTGTTATAAAAACTCATTTTCATTATCACTATTGAAGTCAAGGTTTTCTCGAAGATTAACGGTTTGGCCATCGCTGACATCTTTGCGTCACTTCTCGACAAACGAATACCAAAATCGTTTCATTCAATCGATTAATTGTAGAAATAATTGTTTAAATATCAGAAGAGTTCCTCCATTTATTACTCAAAGATCTCAAGATTTTCTAATCAATTGTTGTCTAAATAGAAGATTGTCTTCACTCTCAAAGATGTCGTTCACTATTGACCGAAGAGGAGCCGAAAATAGCAATGATTTCCGTATTTATTACAGTAAGACATCATTTGTTCTCATTTTAGACAAATTTTAATTAAAACATTTTAGTATTGAATTAATTTTTTTCATTAAAAATGGTTTTAAGGAAATCAAAGGTTTTTTTCATTGAAATAAAAGTTTAATTTTTAATAAAAATTTGAATCTATAAAACATTTAATGAATATTCCTTTTGATTGACTCAAAGATAATATAGAGTTTCAGCGATCGATAAATGAAGTGAACTTTTAATTGAATAAGTTTTAAACCTTACCATAAAAATAGTGCTCATTTAGTAAATTGATCTTGTTAAGTTATGTTATGCTTATATTATGTTATATTTGTTTCGAATTTGTGAACTAAGAGTTGCATAAAATGTAACCATTATTTCAATTATTTCTTGTTTTTACGCTTCTGTGGAGTGAAGTGTAGTATCGATTAGAGACCGAAAAAGTTAAGATTTTATATTCCCTTCCCTTTAGAAATATTTTCCTTCCCTTCCCTTCCTTTGCTTAAATTTTTAAGGGCTTCCCTTGAAAATCCCTTATTCCCTTAAAAGGTTAATTAGCGTTAAAATGCATTTATTTTATAAATATTTTAAAATAAGTTTTATTAACATTTCTTTTGGTTTATTAAAATTAAATCGATTCACGAGAATAATCACTAAAATAATTATTAATAATTTTTTGTTTTGTGGTCATAAATATAAATGAATGGATGATTTGAAAAAATGCAGTATATTTTTAGCTATTTACGGGTTAATTTAGCTTGATATCCTGTTTTAGGGGAATTTTAAGGGAATTTATAAATCAAAAGTGATTCCCTTCCCTTCCCTTTAATAAAATCTTATTCCCTTGCTCTTAAAATTCCCTTTTCTGAGTCTAGTATCGATACAATGAATTCGTTGCGAAACCATATCTTTTAAGTAATCAATAGTTTGATTATAAGCGATAAACGAGACATTTGTTTGACTGTTTGTTAGACTTAAATCTTTACTTTAGATGTCTTCCAATTGCTCTCATTTCTAATGAATATTCATTTATTAATATAAGCCATCGTTTGTCGGATAGACTCGAATAGAAGTCCATAATTAACTTAAGTCTGATTTATTTGGCAAAAGGACTCGACTCATGTGATTAATGTTTTGATGAATTCTCTTTCTCTTCCTTTTCAGTGTTAGAATAGAAATGAAAATAGTATTCAATTCAACAAAAACTCAATTCAATTATTAGTAGACTTTTAGTCAATAAATAATTTGCAAATTAATGTTTGACTCAATTTATTGATTAAAACACTTAAAAAAATATTGATTTAAGCAAATGAACCAAAGAATGGCTCGATTTAATGAAAGATTCTCTTTGTAGGGAACCAATCAGGTGAAGCAATATCACCTTGGCACGATATTCCTCTCTACGCGGATGAGGCAAATCGTATATATAATATGGTTGTGGAGATCCCGCGTTGGTCTAACGCTAAAATGGAGATCTCAACAGCAGAAGCACTCAATCCTATTAAACAAGACATTAAAAAGGGTGCCCTTCGATACGTTCGCAATTGTTTTCCCCATAAGGGATACATTTGGAATTATGGCGCTCTTCCACAGACTTGGGAAGACCCAAAACATTTGGACGAATTGACGGGCGCTAAAGGAGACAACGATCCCATCGATGTTCTGGAAATTGGATCGCGTGTCGCCCAAAGAGGAGAAGTGATTAAAGTAAAAGTTTTGGGAGTTATGGCTTTAATCGATGAGGGAGAGACCGATTGGAAACTAATCACTATCGACATTAGAGACACTTTAGCGGATCAGCTCAACGATATCCAAGACGTTGAGCTTCTAATGCCAGGACTGATGCGAGCGACACACGAGTGGTTTAAAATTTACAAAATACCGGACGGAAAGCCTCCAAATCAGTTCGCTTTCAACGGAGAACCAAAGAATAAAGAATTCGCTGAAAAGACAATCCTTGAAACTCATAAGTATTGGAAGGAATTGGTGTCCAATGCGTCCAATACTTCAGGACTGGATTTAAAGAACACAACTCTAAACAACTCTTATAAGATTGATGTCCAAAATGGAGACTCACTCATAAATCAAAGACAGGAATCGGCGAAATTGGCGGCACAGCCTATAGACGATCAAACAGCTATTGATAAATGGTATTACATTACACTATCCTAACTGACGGCTCCGGGACTTTACTCCTAAATAGAGTTAATGTCAACTCAGAATAAAAACATTTCACTCGAATTCAATGATAACTTTTGTCTTTTTATGTTTTTTATGTCAACTATTCTGAAAAAAATTGAATTTTTTTAGACTAATGTTATGAAAATTATTTATTTTTTAAATTCAATAAAAATGTTGAAATGAGAGTTAAGTGAAACATAAGTTTGATTTTAGTGCCATTTTCTACAATTTTTAATACAAATGTAATAAAAGAACTGATATTTAAAAGTGTATTAAAATTATTTACGGCTTAACTCCCGATCCTCTCATTATTCACACGAATGTAATAATAGAATAAGAAATGATTTATAGATATTTTTCTCTATTATTACTATAATTAACAAAATTTACAGATTTTTCACAAATTTTTGTCATAAAAAAAAGTTTAAAATTTGAATTACAATAATTTTTTCTTGTCTTTCTTGCCTTGCTTAATTTTTTTCTGTAATGTCTTTAATGTAAGTTTTTCGTCGGAAAGGTTTTTGGATTTTTTCTTAATTCGTCGAAAATGTTTCGGAGGTCCCAATGATCTAAAATTATAAGAATTTAATTGTGTCGACGAATTAACTCCTTTTTCGTCGTCTTTTTCGACAATTTTTCTCTTTTTTTGTCTATTTTTTCTTCGTTTTGACCTTTCGTTCAGTTGAGGTGTTGTTTGAGTTTGACTTTTCTCTTGCATTGAATTATTGATCTGTTGGTGAGTTTGAGTCGGAGTCAGAGTGTGTGCAGAGTTTAAGGCACTGATGTTGCCGTTCAATACTGTCTGATGTGTTGGTTCTGCAATCACTCTATTTTTCTGACAATTTCTTATGAAGGGATGGCTTTCATTGAGAGCATTGGTATAACTGCTTGCAATCAAATGAGTGGTGCCATTGGTTTCGGGATAAACCCATTTAATGTGTTTATTCTTATTATTAAAAGTTGAAGTAATGGTGGCATTGGTTGAGGGCCCGGGTGAATCTAAATCCGAGTTCTCTAATGGTTTATTAAATGATGCGCTCAAACGACTCAATTCATTACTAGAAATGCTTTTCACAAATTCATTAAATAAGGCCTTTTCGGGGCAATCATTCCTTCTATTATTACGTTGTCTGCCATTAAAACAATGACTTTTTCTTGTATTAGGCATTAGAAGAGACACAGGAATCATATGTTTTTCTATTGACTTTAAACGACATTCCTTTGAAAATAAATAATTAAAGAGAAAACCATAAGTCTTATGTTATTACGACTCTTATTGTCTTAAAATATATTTTCCAATTAATATAAATATAATGACTGATAGAAACCAAATATATTGCAATCAAAAACTACTCACAAAACCGAAGTGTTTACCGATTGCCCCACAATTCCAACAGCATTTCCTTCTATTTTGTTTCACATTTGAAATTATTGGTTCTTCTGAAGACGAAGTCTAAAAATAAACATAACATTCAATCAATTAAACTATAAATTGAGTGATATTTGAGTTGAGAATACACTTAAGCGTACCGTTAAGTGATATTTCCTCCAATTATAAGTGCATTGATTTTCTTCATGTCCTCCAACATCACATTCATCACAAACTAATTGATTGGTCGAAACTTTACAACTGATTGTTTTATGCGAACCTTTTAAACATCGGGAACACAATACGGACCGACATCTGCCACTCATATGACCAGTGTGACCACATAGAAAACAAACAGGGTCTTTCTGTAGAACCATTCAAAAGTTAATTTGATATTTGCAAACATTTTTCTACAAACCTTCGGAAGCGGACAATCGCAGGCCTTATGTCCCCTTTCGTTACAATTATTACAAATAAATCTATTCCTGTAATATCTGTTACTCTTATTATTAGTCAGAAGAGTATCCATTCGATTGATTTTCCAATTATTTCTGTCAGAACTCATTCGACTAAAATTATTGGCCTCTTCTTCGCTGTCGTAATCGTCTTCGTTATAAAATTGATCCATTATTTCGAGAGTAGTGTCACTTAAATTACTCACATTTCCTAAAGAAATGTCTAATTTTGTTCTTTTCGGTGACTTTTGACAACTTATCGGAGTCGACATTAATAAGATTTTTGGTTTATTTACAAAAGGTTTGTCGTCGTCATCGATGATAACGACATCGGAGTCATCCGAAGAGTCTTCGATTTCGATGACATCATATTTTCGTTTATTTCTTAAGTTTTCTTCTCTAAAGTGAAAGTCATTACAAAATTCTTCGTCGCTTTCGTCTAATTTTGTGTCCAAAACTCTGAATAAATTACTCAACGGTTTATCGGATGATATATTCGTTTGATTAATATTTTGGAAAAAGTCTTCATTTGGTAATTGAGTTCTTTCTTGTTCTTCAAGTCTTTCCATTTGTTCTAATTTTGACTCATTTTTAGTGAAATTGTTCTCAAAGTCAGAAACTTCGGGTCTGAGTTCGTTGTGGCCATCAATGGAGTGATGAATGGCTCCATACAAAAGAACTTCAGTCTCAGAATCGATTTGATCCGAGTTGTAAACGGAGTTGTGATCGCTTTGGTCCGAAAAATCCATCGGAAGTAAGAAATATAGTGTTGGAGTGGAAGTCGACCACAAAATAAAAACAATACATAAGTCATATGATTCACACTTTTGGCCAAAACTCAATACACGCCGTCTATTAAAAGTCTCCAAATTATTGTTACACAAAACTATTGAAAATAATGTAATTTTTCTACAAAAGATAAGAAATTGATTTTTTGTTTTGTCTTCAAAACTTACGTCGATTTATATTAAAGTTTTATTTTTATTAATAAATAAAATTTTATTCAATTAAAAGAAATGTATATAAATTATTTTTAATTATTCAACTAAAATATAGTTAAAAGTAAACTAAAATTATATTTAAATGTTTTGATTGATTAATAACTTAAAGTGTGTGATAAGTGTGGGACGTGTTGTGTGAGTGTCAGTGCATTAGTGCCGGCATTTGTGGTATTTGTCTAACAGAAGAACAAAAGGCTATCAAACGTTGAATTCAAATTCAGTAACGACTGATCCGTTAATTAATTGTTAATTCAATTTGAATTCATTGGAAATCCTTTCGAAATGGTTTTCGAAGTAAAGGAAGACATAAACGATTCAATGAATGGTTTAAATGGTGACAATGGAGTGGTCGCCAAAAGAGGTCTCATCGACTTTAAACAGGATTTGTTGAAACAAATCGCATCCCTTTATATGAATGAAAACACGAGTGATATTAAGCTAAAAGTGGACGGACACACATTTCCCGCCCATAAATGCATTGTCGCCACCAGAAGCCGTTACTTCTTCCGACAAATCTATGGTCGCTCTGATGGCGATTCTGAAGACGGCGACCATCTCTTATGTCTGCTTTCAAAGAGTGGATCCACTCTTGAAATGTTTGAGACAACGGCTGAAGCGCTGAAACAAATTCTAAAATATTTATATGTCGGAGAACTTATGGTCGACGACATGTCTTTGGATCTAATAATAGATGTCCTAAAACTGAGCCATCGCTGCAAACTTAACGAAATCATTGGCGGTATTTCTGATTATCTCAAAGAAATCGTTGGAATCGAAAACGTTTGGGCCATTTATAGCGTTTCTAATTTGTTCAAAGAAACCGATGGTTTGGCCGACTATTGTCTTAAATTTATGGATCGCTCAGCGGTTAAACTCTTGAATCACGACTCGACGTTCGCACAAACCATTCAGAACTTTAGACTTTTAATTACAAGAAAGACATTCGAAGCCCCAGAAGTAGAGAAATTTAAGGCCATTTATAAATGGATTAATACAAATCCTGAAATGGATTCAAAAGATTTAGTAAAATGTATTTCATTGACTCGTTTAGGACAGGAAGAGCTCTTGCAAGTGGTCAGACCAACACATTTAATCTCTGATTCGCAAATATTAGATGCGATTACACCAAAGCGTAAGAGAGTCTCTTTGGACACATCGACTAACACTGAAGCCATTAAAATGGAAGCGATTGAATTCTCCCCGAAGTTTACAATAAAGACTCTGAAACACGAATCGGATGCCGTCGGTTACTATTATGCCATCGAATTGTCCGAATCCTATGAAATAAATCACATTAAACTTCGTTTGTCTGAACTGTTGTCAGGAAAAGGAGAATATTCTTATTATATCGAAGGCTCGACAGACAACGAAAATTGGAATAAAATCATTGATTACTCGAAGTTTGTTTGCAGGTCGTGGCAGTCGGTCTACTTCGAGGCCACTCATCTTAAGTACATCAAAGTTGTCGGCACTCGAAGTGATGGCAAAATCGCTGATATTATTATCGATTCGTTTGATTGTAGTTATTGTCCGAATCCTCCCAAAAATGAAAATGGATTCTCAATTCCGGGCGAAGACATCGCTAACTTGGATTCGGGGACAAGAATTCGGTAATTACTGGAAGAATACATTTATTTGTTTACTAAACATTTGTGTTTCAGTTATCCAATTAATAGACACGACTTGTATTTATTGCATTCAACCCAACGCTACGCGTATTTCATTCCGGTTCGTAACTTTGGTGACGATCTCAAGAAGAATGCGTTTAACATACAGTTGTCTCAACCATTTTTGATTGATTCTATGGAATTCAAGATTTACCATAAGGACCAAAACGATTCCTATAGATTTTATGTGGAGGTATCTAATGATGAGAAGTCATGGGATCGCGTCGCCGATCGAACTGATAGTCCGGGAAAAGGTCTTCAAGTCATCAAATTTGAGAGAAGACCCGTTATTTTCATTAGAATTGTTGGCACCGGAGGGGTTGGTTTGGGCTGCAGTAAGTTCTTAGGCTGCAGTGCTTTCCGATGTCCCGCTATTAATACTGCAGACGAAGACTAAAAGTCATTCATTGATTCAATGATTACTTTTTATCCAAAATTATATTTTAATCTTTTAATCATTATTTCATTATTTTGTAGTTTTAATTTTGTCGACAAATACTATCAAAATATCTTTAAATCACTTAAAAATTGACATAATTTTCATTTTATTATGGATACGAAAATTAATTGATTTAAATGTATTGTTTGTGAAGATTTATATTCTGTTCATTTAAATCGTATTTTTATTCATTTAGTTTTCTTCAGACAAATGTTATTTTTGAACAATTTTTTGGACAAATTATGAAAAATCATATGAATATTATCACTGATTCTGTAATTTCAATAAAATTCATTTCAAACAATAATTTATTTAAATTAAATTTCATTTATAAAAATTTCCTCAAAATTTAAAAAAAATTTCAGTGAATTTGGAATAAAAGCAAAATTAAAGACTTTATTTCCGTTAAAAGTTTTATTAAGAGAATCTCTGATCACAATTCGAGTCAAACTCTTCAGATTCATTGGAATGCATTTCTTGTTTTTGAGCCAATCTTTAAATTTGATTTCTTTGCTATTATTAACTAAAACTAAACTTTTGTCTGTTTTTAAGTCAGTTCTAAACCTGAGTCCGGCCTCAAAAAGTATATCAAAAATTTTTATATAATTTTCGTTTAGTATTTCCGGAAAAATCCATTCTTTTATTGAAGTTTTAGTAACTGAAACGCCGGCGACTATAAGTCTCTTAACGACAGACACCAGTTGTTTCTCAACAGCCAATGAAAGAGGAGTTCCCTTAGCTTTTGACGACATATCATATCCGACGTCTAATTCAATATCACAACGATTTAACGAAAGTAAGAAATCGAGACAACGGTATGACTGTTGGGCTTCGGTCGGACTCACATTCATTTGGTTGTCGTTATCGATACAACAAATCACTGAATGGAGTACTGATCCGATGTCTTCGTCCACTTTATTCACATCACATCCTCTTTCTATGAAAGCAATCATTATTTGTTCTGCGATTTCGAACGATTTTTTGAAAGAAGAGATGATATAAACCAAATGATTGAGTAAAGGCATTGACAGACAATCGCACTCCACTTCTGTCTGAGCGAAACAATTACACAAAACTCTATCTCTTAACGAAACATTTGGTTCAATGTTTTCAATTATTTCCAACACTTCTTCGGGAGTCTCAAAGATCAGAATATTAAAAATATTGCAAGGGTAAATACCACCCTTGTTTAAATATCTTGAAAATAGTTTTAATCTTTCGGACATTTTTCAAACATAACTCTTTCTTTAAGTTTTTGTCAAAATTTTAAGATAAGTAATGACTACTATTTAGGTCAAAGTGTGAAACACTCGCAACGGTTGACCTAAAGATAGAAAACTCGTTTATAATACCGTCTCTTAATTCAGACAATAGAAGACAACTTTTCAAAACTTGTTTTTAAAAAAATCTAAACTAAAATATATTTCATTTATTAATTATAAATAAAAAAATTGGATCTTTGATAATAACAAACAATGTTATCAATAAATATGTTAAAGAACATTAATTAAAAAATATACTAACGTTAGTATCAATTGATAGTACCATTTATTATATAATTCAAATGTAGGCGATGTCTAAATATAAATATCAATAATTTATTGCAACAAATAATATATTTAAAGTTTTATTAAAATATTTAAACTGAATTAATAATATTATCATGATAATTATTATCCAGAATAATGTGAAAAATTACTTCACTCGAGTCTTTACTAAATAAATGTCTTTATACATTTTTATGAGTTAGTGGTCACACAAATTATTGTTTTGTAATATTTTATTAATAAATTAAACTTAAGATTATTTCAATATTTTATAATAATTTTTAAAATTAGTTAACAAATTAAAGGTTGAAAACTCAGAACTAATTAATTAATTTTTAATAAAATCTTATATAAAATAATTTGAGAGAATATTCTTTATATTCTTATAAATCAGTTCTAATAAATATGATATGAATAACAACAAGATTTTATCGACGCTTTCTTTGAGAGTCTTTAAGATTCTTAAGCAAAACATTTCATTAATTTTAAGTTCGATATATAATTCAAGATTTTTAATCAATTGTTAAAGTAGTTATAATGAGCAAGATAAATTCTCAACTACTAAAACATTTGTTAACAATTTTTAAAAAGTGTTAAAATAATAAATTAATTTTTTATAATAAATTTTAGTTCATTTGTTGTTAAATAAGTATATATACATAAATGCAATAAATTCTTCAATGAATTTGATTTATTCCAAATCATTACCTGACACAAAGGGCAACACCAAGGATGACACAAAAGGATATGAATTAAATCATATCTTTTTAACTGATAAATGAAAAAAATTTCTTTAAATGAAATTAAAATTTAAAAAACATTTTTTCAATTAATTTATTGTTTAAATAAAAAATATCACAAAATAAGTCTCACAAAAGGGAATAATTAAAAACTTGTTTTGATTACCCCTCGAATTAAACACAATTTCATTGAAATAAAGTTTAATATATTGTTATTAAAAGAGAAAAAAAAAACATTTCGACGCATAAAAAGTAGATTCCATTAATATTTAAACCTTTAGAGAAAAGTTGTGCCCATTATTATTATAATTATTATTATTATTACAATAGATATGAATACAAGAATTGATTCCATTTTGTTTAGAATAAAAAATATATTTTTCTTTAATAAAAAGTTGTCGATTAAGTTAACCAAATGGACACTAATTTGTATTAATTTGTTGGTTATTGGGATCGCAATCTATGCCTTCAAACAGTTATGGATTGTTTTAAGAGACGAAGAAAAGGAAGTTCTTCGCCAAAAACTGCTCCGAAAACCCGAATTACCGTTCGATGATTTGATGTCTTCCATATCCACTCGAAGAGCAGTTCTTATTACAGTTATTTGTTTTGCACTTATGATGGCTTTGGCGGCAATAATCGGTGCTTTTAGACAAAGTGAATGTCTTATTGGAATTTATGTCATATTTTGTATGATTATTGTAACGGTTTTGGGTCTGGGATACAGAAATTATTGCAATTATTATTTATTTTATGCAATCATTCTTTTGATCACATCTTTTGGAGGACTCTTTGCCTTCTGTTTGTTAAACGCCATAAAACTTAATGACCGTTGGATCGGACCTAAACTACATTTGTTAGCCGACAATCGATATGAAATCTAATCATTTGTTCAACAAATGTTTTAATTTGTTTTCCCGATATTAATACCAAATCTAATTTCAACACTTTTGATGACACTATTCTTATAAGTTTTAACCAATTTATTAATGCATTTATAATATTAAGTAATTATATTACTATTAATTTGTTTTACAATCATTTAAATGTAATTAGAATTCATTCAATTATATAAAAAAAATCATTGAATCAAAAGAAAAAAAGTTGAATTGAATTAATAATTTTGTTTGAATTCATTTATAAACAAATTTTGATTTTATATTAGAATAATAAGAGAAGTAATGATTAGATTTAATAAAGTATTTGAATTCAATCATAATATGAATGAAATATCCTTTTCTTGAATTTGGGAATTCATTAATGTCTTCGAAACTTGAGGTAACCCCGACCCAAACCAATGTTCTTCGGTATGTCCTCAAATTGTATGTCTTCTGTGCGTTTAACCCCTTTGGCGAATGGATTCTGAATATTTGGTGGACGGATGTCAGTATAAGTAACAGTTTGAACCACTTTCGGAACGTCCACTTCAGGAGTTTGTTCGGTGACCACATTCTGTTCCGATTGTTGAGAATCAGTGATATCAGTCTCTTCATCAGTGATATCAATGGTATCGCTTTCTTTAATGTTCTGAATACACATCATTTGGTATTTTTTGCGCTCTTCGTATGACATCCTCTGGAGATAAATGTTAGACATAAATGATTTACAACCGATGCGTTGTTCGAAAAGCCATTCAGCGGTCACTTCAGTTTCAGACAATACATCGAAACTGGTCTGAGTCGGGGTTTCGAGGTATTGGTCACCCCACTGGTCATCGCTTCTCAATCGATAGTCGTCCACTTCGTCGGTCTTCGCCATAAACTTTTCCTTTTTGACAGTCGGGACCATATCTCGAAGGACACTATAGTTGTCCGGACAGGACATCAAATGCTCCCTATATTTGTCTTCAGGTATGCGATGAATGGCATTGAATGGACATTCTTTGAACTTCGAAGATTGGTATTGCTTTTGACAATTTGAAAGGTGATTCTGGAATTTACTGGCCTTTACTTTATGAGCGCTATTAAAGGGACAGGTCTTCAGTCCATTAAACGAATCTAAGTTAGAGGTCGCCATAATTGCAATTCGGGAATCAATTTGTGGCCTTTGAGTGACAAACAAACAGTTTTAGACTACAATTACGACAAAAGGCTTTACTTTCTTTAAAACTTTTATAAAATGTTGAGTATTTCACTTTTCGGCCACAAAAGTAATTATAATTTAATTATAATATAATTAAGAGCTTTTGTCTTCAATTTAACGATTAATAGAAATGGCAGTAAAGATATGATCCGTAATGGAAAGGGATGTCACTCCAAATGACACGAAAATGCGTTTCACTTTTCATACCTAAAGTTCATACTTTTAGTCCAAATGAACTGATTTCTCATTTTTCACAAAAAAAATTATTAAACGATAGAAAAGTTTTACAGTTTATGGCTTTTCATCAACTTTTCTAATAATTTGTTTTAGGCCTCAATTTGGAAAAAATGAAAACTTAAATATATATAAATATTTAAAAACTTTACATATGAATGAGCACTACCACAGATTCATAAAAATGATTAACCAAGGTTCATTTTGGTTCATCTTGGTTCATTTTCGGTTGATTTTTTGGCTTAAAGAGTGTTAAACATTAGAGCAAACAGTTTGGGCATCATATTATGTTTGATTTATGTTTTGTACAAACATTACGTCTATTATTTTATATGTAATCATATTTACGTAAAAATAGACCATCAAAAAGTAATGGCTTCCAAACTGTCCCCTCTAATGCTTAACTCTCACTATTTGTGTAAATGCAATAATAAAAGGAGTAATAAATGGATGTAAAGAGAGATGTCGTTAATCGCAATGTTTTCAAAGCATTCATACATTTAATTCAATTTGAATTCAAACGTGTTTTCACTTTAATTTTTTGTAAATTTAATTCAATTATTGTTTTAACCATTAAATCATATGAAGAATGGATCGCAACTTATTATCAGAAGAAGACTCAGAACCTGAAGAAATCGATACGAAGACATCGAAACAATCAATGATTGAAACGTTTGAGAATCAGAAGAAAGTGATTCGAGATTTCATTGAATTAAATAAAAACAAAAGAAAACAAATTAACGACAAATTCGTTGAACAGAAGATCAACAAAATTAAGTCCAAAAATACTGTCGAAAGACTTCCTGAAGACTTTTTAAATGGCGTTGACTTCGATTCAAAACCTAAACCTGAAGACAAACCAATTGAAGACAAATTACCTCAAAAGAGGCCTAAAAATCAGATGAAACAGAAGAAGAAGTTTAAGACTTTTCGAACCAAATCCACGAATTTCAATGTTTTAGATGTCAACAGAGATTTGTCTGAATTGACATCAATTGTGGCCAAAACAAAGACATCTGCCGTTAATTTTAAAGATAATATGTTTTTCGATAATAAGAGGAATAGAAGAGTCTCTTCTTTTGTACAAAAAATGACTTCACGTAAGCAATCGGTTAATAAAAAGTAAAGTTTTATGTTTTAAACAATTTTTATGTTTAATAAATAAAATTATTGAATCAATAGATTTACCAAAAGTTTATAAATTAATCATTTATTTAATAAATGGTTATAAAAATTTAATTTTTAGTTAAAATTTTAAAAATTATACAAATTTAATGTTTTGAGTTATTTATAGAAAATATGGGAAATACTTATAAATAATTTTTATATAAATTCTTAGAATTTATTCAAATTTTAGTTAATTTGAGAGAAAAGAGTAAATTTGTGACAAATATTAACCAAAAGTTGAGTTTTGTGGTTATGTTTGAATTGTTTGAATTGCAAGAGTCTTTTGTACAATAGCAGTATTCGTAAAACTTGCAAGCTTTCCTCATTTCTGTGCATATATTGTTGAGACACTCGCCATCGACTGACACACAGTCAGAACAGGATCTGTTGACGTAAATAAGTTCTCCAAAACTATATTCTTAAATATATATAAAAGGAATAAACTATTTATAGAATAAAACTTTTACTAAACGTTTCCGTACTAATGATTGTTGAGCACCGAATCGACTCAAAAGCCGTCTGTTTCTCTGATTTACATTCAATTAAATACTTCGAAGAATTAATTTGTACGCAATCGGGTTGAGTCGGATAACTACAGTTATAACATTTAATGGCCTCAACTGTTCAATGAATCATAAAGTCTATGAAAAATGTATGATTTGGTGGTTTCATTCACTCACCATAATTGACATAAAGTGCCGATAAAGACATAATGAATGCCAAAATCAAATGGGATTTCATTACTATTTCCTATTTTCAGATACAATAGAATTGTTGATCAGATCAGAGGAATACTTAATAGAAATGAATATTAAAAACATTTAAATATATTTTTCCCATATTTTAATATTCGCGTGAATTTTTCATTTATGGAATGCTTGGAGTCCGAGACATAAACTCAATTGAAGCCAAAATTTCATATATAAGTTATATATAAGTTTCATATATAATTAAATATATTTCATATATTTCTTATATCTGAACACATGTCGAGTCTCTGCCCAAAGTAAAACAAATATGAAGCAGAAGTACCCGTCGGTCCATAGAAACAGCTCTAAAACCAATGCATACCTCAGAACCATTAAGTTATTAACTAATAAATATATAGTTTTTACTTCCGATTCATCATATTCTCTGTCAATCAAAACAATTGTGGTTTTCAAGTGTTTGTCTACATCTCATCTCTGGTTATATTCCGATATGTGATTAAGTGATGGCAAAAAATATCGTTCGATACTCTTCTTTTGTTAAATATGTCTAAGTTTAGTGTATAGTCTTATGGTTTTATTTGTAGACCAGTGGTCGCCTGACGCCAGATTAGAACATTTTC
>JAQIXI010000642.1:0-20429 GCA_034700165.1 Galumnidae sp. Gr-Ori-00277
TCCCTCTCTCCCTCTCCCTCTCCCTCTCCATCTCCCTCTCTCTCTCTCCCTCTCTCTCTCCCTCTCTCTCTTTCCAAATAAAAAAATAAAAGTATTGTATAAAAGTTTATAAACAAATGAATATTTATTGCAGACAATGAAATGTATTTCCTTGGGATGAGTCATACCTTTTGTGTTGTGTTTGCTTTGTTTGAGTACAGGTTTTCCACTTTTTTATAGCAAATTTCGAAAATATTTGTCCGGAAAAATCGATTTCTAATAAATAATGGATTCATTTTTTTATTATTATTCAAACATTCAATTAATTCAACGAATATTTTAAAGATTAAACTTTTTTTTGATTTCTATTGAATTCAAATGAGAGAAATAATACAAAATCTATAAATTATTGGCCTTTAATTTAAGCCTATAATGAAAAATATAAACTCATTATGCAAATAGTGAGCTAGGTGCAAAATTGGTGCAAAATTGGTGCAAAATTAGTACAAAATTGCATATAAATTAACTGAAAGAAATGAAAATGATTTAAAAATCTATTAAGTTTATACTATAACTTAGCAAGTTAAATAAACTATAATTCCAAAGAGATTCTCGAATTAGAGCTTCCATTCAATTAAACCTGGCTTAAATAAAGATCAAAGGAAAATGAACTTTTGGATCTAGGTCACATAAGAATATACCTGCAAGTCTACATAAATAATAAATGTTCTTACCAGAATTGGAATAGTAAAATGAGCATGTTAATCTGATTACTGTCATAATTAATCCTTTGTTTAGTTTTGGGTAAAAATAATTTGTTTTCAATTATATTAATATAATTAATAATTTATTTTCAAAAATCCAAAAAAGAGTAAATCAAATACAACACTATATTTGATTCATTTGAGCAAATGTTTCAATTAATTAATTAATTAATTAATTGTTTGAAAACCGAACCCAAACTTATTGACAAATAATAATAATAATAATATTCACTGATATTATGATACAATCGTTTGAATGAATGGTTTCTTCACATAACTCACTCACATTTGAGATCATTTAATAAACATATTTCTCATTCATTGAAATTTATTTTTATTGTTTGTTTATTTTCCTCGAATATATTCATTTTGAAATAGCCTTGAAAAAGAAGAATAACTTCAAAGAATAGTTCACTTATTGTTAGGGAGTTCTGGATTTTCACAATATTTTCAAATATTTTACTAAAAAAAGTGTTTTGATTTCAATCAAATATTTTTTTCTTCAACTTTTTATTTTCGCTGAAACTTCTAAATCAAACCAATTGTTAAGAATTTTTTGTTGAATCAAAGATAAAAATTATCCTCAAAACTGTTTCTTTGAGTTTTATGAAGAATTACAACAGAATTAGAGATTAAACTTCAATAGATATCAGTGGAAAACATTAAGAATTTACAGACAGAACAAGAACTTTACTCGAAAATCCCATATAATCCTAAAATAACATCTCTTTTAATGGTGTTATTCTGTGTCTGAAAGTAAAACCTTTTTTTTTGTTTTGAGAAAATTATAAAATAAAATTTGAAATAAAATCAAACGAAAAAATCAAATCAAAAATTGTTTACTTTTATATAATAATAATTATAATAATATATACAAAATATGATATATTTTACAGCAATTAGTAATATATTGTACTATTCATCAATATATACCCGGAGTGCCCACTAATGGATGGCTCACTCTTTTGAGTTAACCCTCCGTAAGTACACCGGTATATAAACAAGATTTAAATGAAAAGGTGTGCGTTTAGTCTCTCTAATAATCAACTTTTTTTCATACATTTATATTATATAATGTTTTACACAAATAAAACCCTTTTTTTCAATTTTAGAAAACATTTATAATGTCTTCAAAACCAGAATTAAAGGGAAAGTAAATCAATTGACAAACAAAAAGACAAAAAAAACTTCAATAAAAATAACTTCTTTACACTCATTACTCTATTCATAGATTAATTTTCTCTCTTTTTTTCAGATTAGTCTCAAATAAAACAATTTTACAGAATATTCTCTTCTCTTTCTCTTAATATCTATCGATTAAAAATCACTTCAATTTACAAATAAGTCTTCAAATTCTTTATACAATATATCTCTTATTTCACTCACTTTTACAATAAAAACTCTTTTAGTTTCAATAAAAATGATTTTGGGTTTAATTCACTCAATTATTTAATTTTAATTTATTCCTCAAAAGTGTTCAAATGACTGACTCTTGAAAATGGTTTTATGAAAACCAATGAGAGAAAGAAAAAGTTATCGAAGAAGTCTTCAGTCAAAGGGAGTGTCGAAAAGTTCACTACAGACTCATAGATAGATAGATATCGCAAACAATTGTATTAATTTAACGATTTATTGGAAGAATAGTTAAGAAAAATTTTAAAAAAAGAACAAAAAAATGTTTTGAAATAATTTTTTGTGACTATAAAAGCCTTAGAATAATGAGTGTATTTCCCTTGAATTGAGAACAAGAAAACTAAACTCAATTGAACTGAACTCGACTCAAATATTTTTTGAAGTTTACTCTTGATTTTAGCAAATCTTTTAGTCCAGAATTCAATTGTTTTTATACTTCAAAATCAAAACAATTTCTCAACTTTTTATTTAAAAGAAAATCTCAAAAATTTAGTCAAAAATTTCTTTGAGAAACAAAATTCAAAAAATCAATAATAAAATAAAATCCGAGAAAACAATTGAAAAAAAAGAAAATCAATTTTTATAGATTACCAGAGCTTTAGTTTTTTGAGGCTTTAGTAGACTCTAAAATAAAAGTTCACTAAATATATAATATTTACAAATGAATTACAATATTTATATATTTATATTTAATATAATGAAGTGTTTTCTTATGTAAACTTATGTTTGTTTTTTGCAATAAAAAGAAAAACTCAATTAAAAGGCTTTTTCTCAAATGATTTCCAATTATTTAAAACTTGATTTTCATTACGTTTTTTAGTGTTTTAATGACTTCGAGATCACTATTTGTTTAATTAAATTTTCATCAAAAAAAGTGTTTTTCTCTCATATTTTTTTTCTTAACATAAAATAGAGAACAATATTAAATATATTTGTTATATATATTTATATATTTATAAATCAATAGGTTTTACAGTAATTAATAATTAATATTCAAATTTCTTTTAAACATTCATTAACTGAAGAAAAAATGTTTTTCTCATTCAAATCGCGCCAAACGTTTAAAATCACAAAATTATTCATAA
The DNA here is from genome assembly GCA_034700165.1 of Galumnidae sp. Gr-Ori-00277. NCBI lineage: Eukaryota > Metazoa > Arthropoda > Arachnida > Sarcoptiformes > Galumnidae > Galumnidae sp. Gr-Ori-00277. The sequence continues at coordinate 3,242 of JAQIXI010000642.1, forward strand.
AATTACATAATATTTCTCAGATTAATGTGAATTTTGGTGTCAGATATAACGTGGAGTCAACTGTACATCAATTAAATATAGTTTTGCTTTAAATACCCGGTGTTTCAGCAGTTTCTCATCAAAAAAAGAAAAATTCAAAAGAGTTCTCAACGTTTAACTAACAATTAATTATATTTTGAAAGAAAGTGTTTTCCAAAAAAAAACTATTCAATGATTTCAATGGTTTTTAATGTAATGACAAATGATTTCAATGGAAACGATTCGATGATTCATATAATGAGTGACATATTTAGTGATGAATTCCCGGTTCTTTTTTAAATAAAAGTCTGTCCGAAGGTTTGATAATTGGCAGTGGCTTTAAATCACTGTTTAGTCGTCTTCTTATTATTTTTGTGTTGAATACAAAGTCATTGAAAGAAACTTATCGTTCGGTTTGAGTCCAAATTCAGTCATTTTATGGTCACTTAAACGGTTGCGATCACTACCAGCAGATGTGAGATCTCCTGAAGGCTGTGCAACAAATCCGGTGCGATCCGGACCAGATTCTCGTGCGAGAACTCACAGGTGGGGAAAATATGGATCACATAAGCGGCCTATAATTTTAAAGGAAGGGTTAGTATTGGAATGTCAATCAAAACACAACAAATGACAGTACCTGATTAGTACCCGGAGCGTTCATATTGACAATACCGGCCGCCTGTTTGCTCTGCAGGTATGTTATAAAACCAGTCTTCAGGTTATTAGACTGTTGGAGAACATCCATATGATCGCGACCGCACGGGAGGGCTAATAGTATGCAGTGCTCGTCAATTGACTGAACAAAAAAAATATATTTAAAATTTGATTCAAAGTCAGAGTGAAGTGAAGGCATACCTGTATTTTTCGAGCCAACCCTTGGAGTTGTTGGGGCTCTAATCGCATTCTTTGAGCAATTCTTAGGGGCGAAACACCTCCTTCTGTGAAAGGAGGCAATGAATTCTGTGCTATCCTTATATTGCCGGAGACGTAATGCATTTGGACAGCAGCTTGGTCGTTCTTTAATGCAAATAGCCCTTGCCACATGACAGGGTAGCGCTGAAGGAGGGCATCTCCATGTTGTGGCACTTGACTCGCATGTTGTGGTGTTTGTGGCATTGATTGATGGTGAGGCGGTTGAGAAATGGCGTGTGCCGGCGGTGGCGGGCCGTGAATGGGCGGCTCCGAACCCAACTGTGGAATCGGATTCATTGCCGCGCGTCTGATAAGGCCTTCATTCGGTAAATGACCTTGACCGTGGGATAACTGTAAATGAGATCCAGCCATTTGTTGAGCGCTCATATTCAGAGCGAGAGGACCGGGCGATGATGACATTTCTTTACCCGGATATTGATTGGCCATTATTTGTTTGCGGATCGCTTCCTCATTAGGTGCTGTCATCGGTGAACGAGTCGTCTCCTTTCGATAGGAAAGAGCACTGGGAGAGTGAGCCGGCGGTTGCATTGAGCGCCCGTCCAAATTGTATTGAGGAGAGGGAGACGTCAACTGTTGTCGATGTAATTGAGTGAAGTCACTTTGCGTCTGATATTTTCGATTTTCGTCGAGTTTAACGATCGGCGAACGTCTCATCACTTCCTGTTGTTTCAATTCTTCAGCTCTCATCTGATGTGTGGATTGTGGCCGACCCGGAGTGTACATCATTGCAGGTGAATCAGTAAACCTCTCGTGTGGAGACAATAAATGAGATGGAAATTGACGTAATGAAAGAGATGGTGGGTATGGCATTCCTGGTATACGTAAAGGAGCCAAAGGAGGGGGCGGTTGCATTGACGACAACATTCGGTCTTGACTTTCGGCCTGTCGTTTAAGCTCTGCCTCTGCTTGTCTTTGAACTGATGTTTTGAATTCCACCTCTTCCTGATGTGTTAGTCGTCCGACAGACTCCCGTCCGGACTCTTTCTGTTTTTCTCTAACTTTTTCTCTAAGAACTCTTTCCTCCTGTTGTTGACGTTCCTGTCGTTCTCTTTCTCTTTCTCTTTCCTTCAAACTTTCGTGTGATTTAGAGTCAGGAGTTATTGGCATTTGAAAGTTGGCCGTCGGATACATAAAACGAGGCGGAAGACTCATAGCAGCTCTGACCAGACCCTGAGCCTCCTGTCGCGCTCTCATATCAGGAAGGTTATAGTGAGGGCTATGCATATATTGGTGGGCAATCATTTCCTGTTGTCGTATGTGTTCGTACGCCATATCTGTCGGATGTATTCCTAAATGCGGATGAATTAGTCCGGCCTGACTCGGAGGTCGCATCAGTCCCGCCATATGTGGTGCTATTAATGGGTTCTGCGCGTCAGGTGTTGGTGTCTGCGCTGAACTACGAACTGATGTCGACTCATGAATGGATGCCGGAGTAATAGATCGTTCTCTGGAGAGCTGTTCTCTTTGAATGTTTGCAATAATATCCTGTTTTTGTTGCGGCAAAATGTGTGGGTTTTGGAGCAGATCTTCAATTACTCCTCTATTGGTCGCCGACTGCAGATTAGGTCCGACTGAAATGTGAACACCGGACTCGTGAGCGGGTGTCGGATAACCTGCAATCTGTAGACCAGCACTATATTTCGATTTCGAACTGATTGAGTCGCGTCGGGACTCATGTTTGGTGTGAACCGGAGGGGATGAAAGTGATTCAGCGGACGAATGACTGGTAACAACACTGGTAGGCATAGAAGGCGGCACTTTTGGCTCCAAAGTGAGTTTTTGGTGCGCCGGAGGGGGTTGTGGTGTTGATTGGGGTTGACTTACATTTGGGGTTAATTCTATTTTAGGCTTCGATTCAAAAGAAGGAATGGATGGTCTCTGTTGTGTCGTAACCACTGAATGCGTATTTTGAGAAGAGGGCGGGTATTGACGCGACGCAACAGAACACTGCGAGTGTGCGGAAGTAGTGGCCAGATTTTGAGGCCATTGTCCGGGCATTGGTTGTGCTATTGGCACAAGTGGTTGGCCGACAGGTGGCGGGTATTTTGGTGTTATAGTTATTGGTTGGGGTTGAGTCGCATGAGTTGGAACTGAAGTGGAAATCGGAGTTATCGGAGCAACACTTTCTGTGGGCTTCGCCGCCACTGTAACTGACACGGGAGGAGTCGACGTTATAGGAACGACATTTGTTGATGTTGTGGTCGGGGTTTCGCTCGTAGTAATAATCACTGGTTTTTCAATTTCTGGCAAATTATATGGTTTTCCAGTTTTTAGTTTCACAGCAGTTGTAGAGCCGTGAATGCGTTCCGATATGTTTGGTATGTCCTGAATGGCAGTTGAAGTGATCACTGAATGGTTGGGCGGAGTTATAACACTTGTGGTCGCGTTTGTTGTGCTCGTATTCATCGAATTATTAGTGACTGCCGGAGAATGACAGACAACACCTGTTGCCGGCGCTGTCGATACAACTGAGGCATTAGTTGTGAGAACTGTTGTGGCACTTGTGTTCATCGGTTTAATGGCCTGAATGACGGCCGTGTGCTCGAAGGCCTTCTTCTGCACCGGTTCTAACAGACCCGTCACTGGATCTAAAAGAACTGCAGGACTGGCTCTCGAGTCTTCTTGAGTTTCAGAAGATGTTGTCGTCTCAACTGAATCTTTTTGTTGAGAAATAGTTGGAATCATTTTCTGTTCTACAGTTGAATCGGTTGTCATTTCTTCGGATTTTCGTTTTTGGGTCTGTTCTGTAAGTGTTCGTGTGGTCAGACCAATCTTTGGCAGTTCCACTTTAAGCACTGGCAGCTGAGGAAGTGTCGACCGACGATTAATGGGTGACTCATGTGTTTCAGTTACTGTCGTTGTTTGACTGTTATTATTATCATTGCTGTTATCATTAGTCTCTGCTGTAATTGAGCCACGGGTTGAAGAACGGGTGATTCGATACGAACGTAAAACATTCTTCGAGTCTAAAACCATAGACATTTCAGAAAAAAATATTAAATTAATTTAATTTAATATTCGTTCGTAAGAACAGGAAAATTGAAATCAAAATAAAAGCACTAAATATAAGAGAAATTTGAAACACGTTTTGAGACAAGTTTTCAAAGTCTAGTTCTTTAACAAAATAAATGAATGGATTACAGGAAAAGCGTATCACTAAATAAAACAATATTTTAAAACTAAATTTTTTATTTCAAAAAAATTATTTTATTTAAATTCTATACTCGACTAACAAAATATGGTTTATATTTGAATTTTATTAAAAACATTCACTAATAGTGTGACTGAAAAACAGTAAAATTGAGACTATATTCCACTCATATATCGATTGACTGACAATTTGTGTAAAAAAGTTTATTTCTCATTATAAGAGACAATCGTTAATAAGAACTCATTCATAAAATCAATTTTCGAATAAATTAGTAAATATTTTTTAATAGAATTTTCCCCAAAAGAAAGTATAAAATAAAGACATACCGTCGTTGTGGTCGTCCTCCAAATCAATGGACTCTTCACTCTTACGACTCGAACGAGTGATACGTTTCGATTTACTTTCCTCTTTATGTGAACCTTTGATCACATCCTCAATGGTCTCATCGATGGTAGTTTTGGGGACCTGAGACATAAGTCGCGCCGATTTGCGCAAACCTTTCGTTTGGTTGTCTGTAGAGGTAGCGGTCGGCTCCACATTTGTTTTAACAGTCGTTTGTTTGCTATTACTGTCTGTGTCTTCGGAAAGTAAGGCCTTCGATGTTTTAACCACTTCTGCAGTACTGGTGGCCACCCCGTCCTGTCCCTCTTTCGGGTGTAGTCTAATTGTGATGGAAAGCTTTCCGTGTTGTGACACTTCTGACACATACTCTTTGCTTTGTTCCTGATGTGAGTGCAAGTGATGGCTTTCTGTGGGTGTAATAATAGCCGCTTTGATAACAGGTGTCTCTTCGATATGTTTTGACTTATTAATAATGTTTGACTCAACCATTTCTGGCACAGAATGAGTTGCAATTTGCTGTGTTTTTGATAGCTCTGAACTTGGTTTATGAATGGACTCGATTTGTAGTTGAGGGCTGTCCTCTTCATCTGAATCGCGAAATTCAAACACATCGTAAGGACTGTTCGATTTTCGGATATCTGATGGAGGCTTTTCTGATGGCACAGGAAGTGAAAGTAATATCCTTTCTTTCTTTTGTGTTTCTTCCATTTGTTTCGGTAGTTCTGTTCCCGAAATTTTCTTCTTTCGGCCTCTTTTGTTACCCTTTTTAGGCTCGTCTTCGTGCGGATGTTCATCAATCTTAAGCTGGTGTTCATCTCCTGACAAATCATCGTTTTGGTGCTCATCAGTGGCCACTTCTAAACCAGAAGTTCGACCGCTTCGTCTGACAATAACCCTCTCAGCCAAAGGTTTTGGACCTCTTTTAAGAGGAGTAGATGTCTGAGGGATTGAAGACACAATTCCAGGGGTTGAGGCACTGGACGGTGCAACTGATGACACACAACCGGTCTCATAGCGGGGCAATTGTAGAGAAGATTCGGAATATTTTCTGGTTTTAGCCCTTCGCCCTCTTCGGGGTCGTTCACATGTTTTCTTGTCGTCCGACTCACTCTCTTCACGATTCTCTTCGTTGAGAACTGATTTTGTTTCAATTGGCGATATATTAATCGATGGTTTTGTGTCAATAATAGTAACAACAGTGGGTGTGGTCGCCATCCTTTCATCTTTTGTTTCTTTGAGTTCATTTTCAATCGGCTGTGACTCTGACTCAACCTCTTCATCAAAGATTTCTGTTCGATCAGAAATTCCACCATCACTGCAAGTGTCCCGTTTGTCTTCAGACACTGAATCAGCAAAAGATGGCAACAGCGGTGACGGCGACAAAAGTCGAGAAACAGAATTCTCTTCATTATCCTCGTTCTCCTCTTTTATAATCAATGGCTTTTGTTCGGGTATTTCCTCCGAAACTGTATTATTGACTGAATTATCGTTAGAGTTGTCGATGACTGGAATCTTGTTATCCTCTGTACTATCGATCGATTCTATTGTATTACTCTTTTCAGGCAATTGTTTCGACTCTTCTTTTACATCAAACTCTGTAACAAAAGGCTCTGATTTTTCATTTAAAACTTCTAAGTCTTCAATTGATTTCGTTTCGGGAGATTTAATTATATTTTCAATGGAAGTAATATCTGTTGCGATCGATTCCACAGCAGAAGTCGTTTCTGAATTGATATTAATATTTGTTTGCCATTCATTTGACTCTTTCTTAATTTCTTCGACAATTGTCTGAACAATTGCCTCAGTTTTCAATTCATTGGTAACGATATCTTTTAATTCTTCATTCGTTTCAGTCTTTTCTCTATTTTGGGGCGACTTTTCAGATATTTCATCGCTAATTGACTTGAGAGCAGCACAGGTTTCTTCATGAAGAGCTTCTTGAGGACTCTCCGCGATTTGTAGTGGCGGTTCTTCATCGCCCAACATTCCCATATAAGAGATTTCATCGATTTGTTCAGCGGGTGGTACGTACTCTTCCGGTTCTTTGTATTCCTCAGTATCTTTAACAATCGGGTCATTCATATCCTGAAGAAGTGCGGCAACAGCCAAATCGTCTTCCATTTTTCTTTGATCATCGATTTCACATTCTTTAATGTCTTCACATTTTTCAACCGACACAACGTCTGCAACGAATGGGTCCTTATCTGTGATACTATTGACAGCAAATATCGACTCTTCAATTAAAGGCTTATTCTTAGAACACGATATTAGAGTATTCGAGTGATGAGTCGTCAACTCAGGTGATAATTCTTCAAACGGACGCTTCATATCTTTAATCAAATGGTCAGTCCTTTCATTACGTTCTTCCATAAGTTCTTTTTGGAGACGCAAAGATTGAATGGCGGCCTCTTCTTCGTAACGTCTCTGTTGTTTTTGTTCGTCTTTTGTCGGTTTTATAAGATTTGTGATCGGAATTTGAGTCAAAGATTTAGTCGAGTGATTGCTTGACATTATTAAATCATCAGAAGAACTGTTACTATCATCTGAACCCCCGGCAGCCATCATACACTCCTCGAGCATACGGGCATTCTTCAGAAGGTCCTCATCCACTTTAGAATCACTCGAAGAGCTATCATTAGTAACAATTAAGTCACTATAAGTGGGAGACATAGAAATCTTAGTCAAATCGGGTGTCTTCGGAGGAGAAGAGGGAGACTTTGGTTTCAACTCCTCTTTAATTTTCTTAATGTCTTTCTCTTTGTCAACAGTCTTCTCTTTATCCTTTTCTTTTTCCCTTTCCTTTTCCTTTTCTTTGATTTTTTCGTGACATTTGTCTTTGAGTTCTTTGTCTATAGACTTGTCTTTGAGTTCTTTTTCTGTGGACTTGTCTTTGACTTCTTTTTCTGTGGACTTGTCTTTGAGTTCTTTTTCTGTGGACTTGTCTTTGAGTTCTTTTTCTGTGGACTTGTCTTTGACTTCTTTTTCTGTGGACCTGTCTTTGAGTTCTTTTTCTGTGGACTTGTCTTTGAAGTCTTTGTCTGTGGACTTGTCTTTGATTTCTTTGTCTGTGGACTTGTCTTTGAGTTCTTTTTCTGTGGACTTGTCTTTTAGCTCTTTGTCTGTGGATTTGTCTTTGCGCTCCTTTTCCTTCTCCTTCTCCTTCTCCTTCTCCTTTTCCTTTTCCTTTTCCTTATTCTTATCCTTAATCTGTTTCTTCATTTTCTTTCGCTTCAGCTCTTCTTTAATCGATTGTTTGTCCTCTTTTTGTGTTTTATTTTCTTTCTTTGTTTTGGCGCTGATTTCTGACTCTTTCTGATTCGTTGACTCTTTGGTCAACTTTTTCGGTGATTTAATGCCTGACTTCTGATCAGATTTTTCGCTTTTGACGATCGGTTGGGGAATAGACTTATTCACAACTTTATTGTTATTATTATTACTACTATTAGTGGTAGAAATAGTTTTCTCATTCGAAGGCTTTGTTGTTTCAGATTTCTCCCATTCCGTATGACTGACCACTCCTCTGGTCTGTTGGGGTTCTAAATGTTTCTCCTTGTTATAGCACTTTAATACATGAGTTCTGGTCTCAGAATCGGACTCATCAGACTTTACATCGGGATAGTCTCGTTTGAGGCATTCCTCTAAATCAGACATTCCCGAAGATCTCATCTCATGATCGGAATGAGTAGTATTTGTTGTTTGTTTGATAGAAGAGGACGAACTCTCACTGGAATGTTTGCTCGGCTTCTCATCGGATGCCATTGAAGAGGTACGATCTCTTCCAGAAGAACTCATATGTCGTTTCTCTTTGGAGATCTTCGAATTCTTGGCCTTCTTTTTCTTACGTTTCGCTAATTTCTGCTGTTGTTTACATTCGTTGTCATTATCGGTTCCAGAGCTATCTTTGCGTTTCTTGGGCTCTTTGTTGATAGAAGTGCTATTATTGTCCTTATCTTTGGATAATTTATTTTTCTTAATCTTTTCAGATGACTGACTCTTATTATCAACCAATGAATGACTGATTTTCGTCTCGTTTTTGTCCGATTTCTCTGCTTTTGTCGACTCTTTCGACACAATATTATCTCCTTTAGATTTTTCTGTCTTTTCTTTCTTAACCTTCTTCTTCATTAGCTCTTTCTTTTTCTTTAGATGCTTTTGTGGTAATTCCTCATCACTCGACTCATCCGATGACTTAAGTTTGGATTTCTGGATCTTCTTTGAAGAACTTGTCATCAGTTTTGGAGAACTAATAGTAGATAAGTCTTCTATTGAAGAATCACTGCTATAGATTTGTTCCTTATTTTGTTTTTTAAGTGATTTTTGCACCGGTTTTGTAGTCACAACATCAGAATCAGAGTCAGACATATCCTTAGAAAGGGTCAATTTTTTCTTATTTTTAGATATCGTCGAAATCATGTCTTCGTCTTCAGAAGACGAATCAGAAGACGTATCGAATATAATTTTCCTCTTTTTCTGTGAAATAGTTTTCTTTTGTTTGTTAATAATCCGTTCGCGAAGACTATCATCACTATCAGAGTCTGTGTCCTGAGAGGTCTTATTTTTGTCGTCGTGTTTCTGATGGCGTTTATCCTTTAATTGACTGAATTTTTGTCGAACACATTCTAAATCTTTGGCCACTTTTAAATTCTGGTTAGCACTGGAACGGGCCTTCACTTTATCATACATCGAGAAATAGATGGGTTCGTCGGTGTCGGGTATGGATAACAACATTTTAATTTCAGACGCTTTAAGTTTACCATCTTTTGACTTCTCTTTGGAGCTCTCCTTCTTCTCCTTCTTATCCTTTTTCTCTTTATCAGACTTCGATGTCTTCTCTTTATTAGTGTTATTATCAGACTTTTTATCGGATTTAAACTCTGATGAAGACTTTAACTTTGATTTGTCCTTTTCTTTTTCTTTATCTTTGGATTCATTCTTCGACATTTGTTTACTTTCTTTGTTTTTTAGACATTTCTTCTCCTCTTTAATCGACTTATTAATGATATTCGATTGGATTTTATTTTTATCTGCAATTCTATTGATATCTGAAGACTTTTTATCTAACTTTTCGGACTTAATTTTCTGAGCGATAGCTTCGATGTCTTTTGTCTGAGAACTGTTCTGTGAATGATGTCTGAGTTTATCCGGTTTTAATGATTTGTCTTTAGATTCATTTGTAAGTCGAGGCCAAACGTCAGAATCAGTTGTCTCTAAAGAGTCACTTAAAGAGTGCTTTTTAACAGACAATTGTTGTGGATCACTTTTTGCTTTGTTTAACTCCGGTCGTGAATTTACAGCACTTGTTGTTGGAAAGGACTGAGCCTTTGAAGAGAAACCACTGGAGGCCAAATGTGGTGGCAGTGATGACGAGTGCTGTTGTAGTTGTGAGGCCTTCTTTTGAAATTCACTCTTAATTGGATTCAAATCCTTTTTAAGTGAAGAACTATTTGATTGGTCTTTAATTGATTGAATATTGAGTGCACTGTTGTTCGAAATAATACTGTTGTGAAGAGTATTGTCTTTTTTGGCAACTCTTGGGTCCCGATTTTCACGCGGATCGCGATTTTGCTGTTTTGTCATGTCTTTTGTGGGACAAATTCCTGTGTTTGAGGGAATTGTCAACTCTTTCTTTATATTGAGTCCTCCCAAAAGATTTGGTTGAGGCAAACGAGTGACCGAAGAGTTGCCTGGAGTTGCTGTTGAGGTCAATGGTTGGTTTGGATTCGTATTATGAGAAGACGAACGACTGAACGGCGCGAATGGGTTGGAACTGCTTCGGGCCGGTGCAGAGTTTGGCGCCGGGGTTAGTGGTAATGTCGGCGTCAACGGTTCCTTTTTTATTGATGGCATACGCGTTGGTTCGGACAGTTTCCGAACGAGAGACCCGGGAATTGGATGACCGGTTGAGTGATGAGTGGATGACATGTGATGTGTAGATGAAGAATGAAGTGAATGGTGTGTAGAGTGATGTGAAAGTGAACTAGTCTTTGGCGTTAAACTGTGGTCTTTATCGGTGGGCAGAGGTGCCGATGGAATAGATGTTGAGAACTCTTTTGCTGCGGCTTTGGTTCTGAACACTGGTTTAGTTATGGGAGACGTCAACGACTCGTAATTCATCGAAACCAAGTCTTTCGGTTCGTATTTTTCATTGATGAGTTCGAGCCGTTTGCTGTCCTGATCGAAGATCGATGACTTCGACAAAAGGTTCTTAACGATGTCTGACGGCTCACTTGTCTGCGAGTCTACGCTCGAGGCGGCGCTGATCTGACTCTTCTTTTTGATGTTATATTTGCTGTAGTCTATGGTAGGCGTCGGAGTCTTTTCGATTTTGGTCAATGTTTGTGAAGTACTCGACGTAGTGCCTGACCAGGCGTTATATTTCTCGTCCAGTGCACGTATTCGTTCCTCTAAAGTTGGTGAACGGTTTGGTGACATTTCCGGTTCGGACACCTCGTCGTAGGCCTCACTTTTAGTCAAATCCTTTGTATTACTCGTCGATACATTTATCGGTTTTATATCACTTAATGTCGAATTGGAATCGGGATTATCTGTGGTCGACACCAAACACTGGGCCTCTTTGGTTAAGGGCGTCATAGGGGTGACCGACGACGCGGGCGACACATCTGTCGAGAGTTTTGTTTTGACTTTTGGCACAACACTGTTGGGCGACATTTGGCCCAAAGGACTCATAATTGTAGTGCTTTTTGGAGACGGATGTGACGGAATGTTTTGCGTTTTAGTCCCTGTGCTGCCGGCCCTACTCGTTATCGCAAATTCGGGCAGAGGTAGTGACATTGGACACGTTCGAAGACAGGGCCGCGTCTTATTCAAAGCGTTGGCCACTTTGTCACTACTGGACGAAACTTCACTCGAACAGTGGTCCTCCAGTTTAGGTGTTGTCGTGTGAACCAATTCTTGTTTGAGTAGTGTTCTGTCCGCACATTCGATATCACTGGAGGACACTCTGGAGACCACAGACACATCTGAGTCACAACTCATCTCATAAATAGCGTCACTTCTCTCCAATTTTCTGTGGATTTGTTTACAATTTGTTGTATGCGTTGAACACAATTGAGCAGAACATGAAGTAGTGGACAGCGTTGACAGTGCTGTCGATTGACGCCTGGGATCAGGCCATGAATGGTTCACTAATGGTGACGTCGCGTCAATGGTACGCAACGCGGGGACACCTATGACAACACCGGAGTCTTTAGCACCGTATGAGCATTTGCCTGACTTTGTACTACTGTTGATATTATGCTTTAAACGGGGCTTAGAGTCAACTGCACTCAGAGTATGGTGTGTTGTGGGTTCAACTGTGTGCTGGCCATCAACGGTAGCCGCAATAATACACTGTTCGATGACACTAATCAGACTTCCTTTTGATTTTGACTCTAAGTATTTAATATCACTGTTGGCACCGCCCGAAGAGCTGTTCCGCCGTTTGAGCAATTTAGCCAATTCTGTTTTCACCGTTAGATCGAAGTCTCTCCTCTGATGTTCAGTACTGTTTGTTTTCGACGATGCAGTCGATTGTGAACTATTGCTGCCCGACCCGAGCCTTTCTTTATGTAATCCATCACTATTTGAATAACAGGCCAATAGACGTTTCCTTCGCTCCAGATTTCCGATTTCACTACTGGTTGGAGTGTCCGGTGAGTCGCTGTCCACTCTCTTTCGTTTCAATGACTCTCTGCTTAAAAATCCGTTATCACTGGAATCGGAGACAGAGTCGGACATCCGATGAGTATCGGATAACTCCAACTGAGACTCGTCTGCAGATTTCCGGCGCCAAACATTAGATGAACCACAACTCGGCTCAAACTCTTTGTCGACATCGATGTCCGTACAGTCTGTGCGCATCGGAGACGCAAAACTTGACGAACAGGGACTAGCAGTAGGACTTTGGGGTGTGTTCTGGCCTTTACTGTTCACTAATGCCGGAGCCTTATCTTTGGGTAACGGACTTTTGCTATGACTCAATCGTCGGACGGCTGGCGGTGACGACGAATGAGAGATAACTAAATCGGAATCACAGGACTTGTGCTTTGGTCTCCGTCTGTCCAACGAATCACTTGCGGACGGTTTCCAATCGTCGTGAATCACGTCTTCGGACGGGCGACGACTATTACACCTATCTTTAGAGGGATGTCTTTCCTCGGATTTGTCTCTATTGATGGAAATATCACTTTTAGAGTATGGACTTGTGCTGCGACCGTCCCTCCGATCTTTAGGACTATCACTCAGGACAGGGGAATAGGATTTACTACACGTTTCACTCAAGTCTCGACTGCGGTCACGACTATAGTCTCTTTCTTCGTCGCGAAAGCCATTGTCCTCATTGTCCTCATAGTCTTCGAGATCATAAGTTCGATGTCTTCGATCAACAAAATCTTCGGAATAGGAATCGGACGGCAGCGGTGCGAACCGTTGATATGCTCGACCTCTACCGCCATAACCGGTCTGTGAGTTGCGGCCGAATGGGGGCAGAGGTGACTGTGGCCTATAGTTACGGCCCATCCGCGACTGATAGCGGTTGTGACCGACAGACCGGTTATTGGTCTGATGTGAGTCATAGTTAGGAATGCGTTCGTCGAACTCTTGCCAATTGTTGGCACTATTGCTCGTCTGTCGACCGCCTCTGGTCTCAAACCAGGAGCGGTCGTTCTGAGTTATTTGACCGCTCAGTTCTAAATAGTCATAAAACGCTGTTTGGCACTCACGCGATGCAAAGTCCACCTGAAGCTTACGGCCGCTCAACACTCGGCCCTTCAGGTCCTGAACGGCGATCTGTGCGCACTCGACAGTGTCGTAAAATATTAACGCATTACTCCTTTCGCGGTCTATCACAAGATTGGTAACCGTTCCAAATCGGTTCGCGTGCCATAACAATGACTTATCAGTCAATGCTTCGGACACGCCGTGAATCCACACACAATTGGTTGGCATAGATTTGCCGAACCCTAACTTAATCCGGTTTTGGCCGAGATTTTCACCGTCGAGTTTACGCATTGCTTTAACCACTGATGAGATGTCGGAGAACTGTATGAACGCATACGAACTCATATTTCCCTGTTTTTTGATATCGATTTCCTGTGTTTTCAGAACAAATAAAACGGTTTACAAATTAGACATTGAAATACAGTTCGACGAATAGACTGACAAACAGTGCAAACATTGCAATGAATTCAATCAAAAGTTATTAAATTAGGAGAAAAGGAGTGGAAAACAAATAAAAATTTAATCCAATATAACATTTGCAGAGAAAAACCAAAAATAAAAAACATTTGATTAATTGAATCGAGAGAACAGTCGACCTTCGAGTGCAACAAACACTTCAATTTTTCACACAAATTATGGTTAATGTCTTCGAAATGGAGAACAGATGACAAAAAAAAACCTTTACTTACAATTATTTCTCCGAATTGTTCAAAATGTGACTTCAAATCAGAGGTCGAAACTTCTTTTTCGAGGTTTCCTACGAACAGCGTTCGGGTGGCTTTTGGGTGATGTTCGTCCAGTTCTGCCTCTAATGGCCTAAAGTCATTGTCCTCGGCATCAATGCCTTCGTGTGCCGACACTTCTATTTTACAGCCAAAGAAAAGTTTGTCCTAAAAATCCAAAATAAAAAAATCAATTGAATGCGAAAAATCAATAAAACACTGAAATGCAATAAAAAACGATTTTCAGCGAAACTAAGAGTGAAAAACATTTTCCAACAAATTTCTAAAAACTGCTAAAATTCTTTGCTTAAGAACTAATTTAAAAGAGTTTGAAACCAAATGACAGCCATTGATGTATGACAGGAGTCAGGAGTGGAGCGAAGATATATTAAATTACTTGAGAACTGACCTTTGACTCCACCAGCGCTTTGTCAACGTCTTCTGGCTTTTTGAAACAGACCACAGCGAACCTATCTGTGCCTTGGCCCACCACCTTGACCATTGTGACCTTGCCATGTTTTTTATATTCGTGGAACAGACCATCCTTTAGACTCGAGTCTGAAAAATCACAGATTGATTGCAAAAATTAAAAACAAAAATAATAAAAACAAATAAATAGAACTTTTTCTCATCAGAAAAATAACAAAAATATAGAATAATTTTATCATAAATTAGATGAAAATCTATGCAAAAAAAACTAATCATTGAATCAAATATCAAATAATATAAAAGACTGATATCGTGTGACTCCAAAAAAGGCTTTCTTTCGAAGGCTTTAATTCAATAATAAACTCAAACTCACATCGAATTAATTGAATTCAATATATTCTATATATTCCTCTCAAAAGACTCATTGAATTTCAAAAAATCAAATTATCAGTAATTGGATCCACAAAAATCAATAAAGAGAAGGAAGAAAAAGAAAAATTACTAAAATTTTCAGATATTATCGAAACTAAAGAAGAAAAACAAAATATAAATCAGAAAAATCTGATAAAAACACAAATTGAATGCAAAGCTATAAAACGTCTGTCAATAAAAATAATAGGAAAAAACTGGTAAATTGTGTACACATTTAGAGTGAATGTACATACCTGTAGACCTGACCGGTAGGTTTTTTACACATATGGCTACTGGTCTGGTGTCGTCTTTGTCAGCCGAGCTGTCAGAGCCGGGCGTTGCGCCACTATTATGGAGCGGAGTGTGATTTGAACCCTGAGATGAAGTGCTGATGTTGTTTGTTGTGGTCGCCGCAGATATTAACACAGAATTATTTCCACTTCGATCTTTGCGACCGCCATATAATTGGGATCTGTTTTGTGACACACATTCAAGAAAAACACCAAAAAAAGAAAGTCATTAGTTGTAACCATTGAAAAACGAGAGCACAAGAAAAATGGCTTTTATTTCAAAAGACTATTAATCAGAGTCTATGAGGAAAGACTACTTTCGATACATACAATGAGGACTGAGATTTGGCTGGAGATGGACTACGACTGCTCGCACTGGACGTCGATATGTTTGATGAGGACGACGGTGACTGACTTCTGGCCGAACTGAGCGAAGAGGAGCGCGACGGCGACGGAGACGCGGAGTGCGATCGCAATGACTTCTTTTTCTTCTTCTTTTTGAGCGGCGGTGACGACACCGTCGAACTGACGCCACCACTGGCTGTCGTCGACACTGAGCCTATTCGACGACCGGAGGTTAAGCTACTGCCCCCACCGCCAGCTCTTTGTATCGATGATGACGTTGTTGTAGAGGTATTACTATTAACATTAGGCTCTTCGAGCAATTGTTCCGATGATGGATATCGTTGTCCATCAAAATGGGTTTGGCTACTGGTCCGGGAATAAGACCGGAAATGGGACTGACTTCTGTTTTTTTTGTGGAAATGAGTTTAGAATCAAATGAATATCAGATAAACAATTGTTTCCCAAAAAAATGTTATCAAAAAAAATCATAAGATTTTTGCCAAAAATTTCATTTTATAATTACATAAAACTTGGAATCATATCTGAAAATAATATAAAACTTCCTCTAAAAGAGAGATCTCTTCTCAAATAAAATGTAATCCAAAAATAAAAAAAAATCGAAATCTATTTTTAGATAAAACTCTGTTTATATAATAAATAACAAAAAGTCTTTTTACTACCGTATGGTTGAATTTTGGGCAAAATTCCACAATTATCTTGCAAATAATTACACAACAACTGATATGAAGAGAAAACATACCTATTATCTAATTGGTCGCCATAACTATTATTATTAACATTACGACTAAAAGGTCTATCACGAGATCGGCTTCGGTTCGGATAATCAGAATCATCTAAATATCCGATATTTCGCTTAATATAGGGACTGTCCCGGGAGTCCACAATACGATCATAATTATTTAAAGTAGCCGTTCGGCTGTCCCTATCATATAGGCGTTCATCATTTAACCTGATAATAATAATAATAATAATTTTTATAAGAGAAGCAAAACAAATGATTAATTAAAATTTGAACGAAAAGAGAAGAAAAATCAATAAAAAGTAATATTCAAACAGAGATTAAGTATTGCCTATAAAAGCCATGAAAAGAGTGAGAGTAAAGACTCAGACAAATATAAATAATTGAAATTTTGTTTTATATCTGCAATTGTTTAATGCATTTTATGCAAAACGCTATAAATCAGATTAAAAGCGGGGAAATACAACACTCTTTACATTTGAATATCCAGTTATGAGTGACTGAAACTCCGACCCAAACGACTCAATCATTTGTAGGCAAAACACAATTAATTTCCAATACATTAGTTTTCCTTTTCTGATCAAAATTCATAAATTATAGGCAACTCTAATACGATTGCAAATTATAAAACACTACATGTGCTCTAAATTTGATCACAAAATGAAAAGCCATTCAGAGCTCAGAATAATAACAATAAAATAATGTAATGAGAAATTGGAATTAACGGACAAAAAACAAGAAAAAACACTACCATTAGTGGTAATGGATTACAGACACAAATAGGACTCTAATGGAAACATATAGTCTGTGCCAAGAATTCAATGGTCCAAACAATTGTCTTATAAAATGAATGCCAAACCAAATATAACCACAATAACAACAAAAATATTTTTAGCAAGAACACATTTTATAAAGTGAACGCCAGTTTATATCTGTAGGTTCACCCAAAACATAGGGTGTGTTAGCCTTTTTGTGCTCTCAATGTATGTGAATGTGTGTGTGAGTGAGTGAGTGTGTGTATGTGCTCTTTCTATTTGGGAGAAGAACTCAATCAATAAATAAGTGAAAT
>JAQIXI010000643.1:0-20405 GCA_034700165.1 Galumnidae sp. Gr-Ori-00277
CCCTTCAACCCTTCAACCCTTCAACCCTTCAACCCTTCAACCCTTCAACCCTTCAACCCTTCAACCCTTCAACCCTTTCAAGCCCTCGAATTTAAACCAATGACTATATTTATTATTCGATATCAGTTTTAGTTTAATTTTAGTTTAAATCCCATTTTTATGAGAATTTAATTCATTTAATCAGAGCTACAAAACATTAAATTATTTGTTTTTTGTATCAAAAAATTGATTACAAATAGAATTGTAATTCTATGGATTCGCTGCAAATATTAGAATTTCAGACATAATTTTATCAATATTTTATAAGAATTCAATTGACCAAGGACATTAATTGTTATTTATGCATATAATATATACATTCATGGACAAATCAAACTAGTACAGTATAATGAGTTTTATTTCTTAAACAACTTAATTGAAATGAAAATTTGCTTGCACATACATTAATTTCCCCTGATTGAATAATCAAGATGAGATTTTAAAAAACAAACAACAATTAATGAATTATTCAACATAAAGGGTCAAGGTTGAAAAGTTTTACTCAAATTATTTGTCAACTTTGACACAATAATACGACTATATTTCCGGTTTTGTCAAAATGTGTCTAGCAACAAAAATATTACATTTAATTTCTTCATTGAAATATAACAAAATATTTTCGGTGCTATTCTCCAGGTTTATTTAGGGTTACTCTAAATGTCTTCTTTTTTTCAAAATATTGATTTTCAAACTAGCATATCTTATTTTCTTCTAGAATGAAAATCCTTTGATTGTTAATAAAGTTATTATAATATATTTGTTAATTTGGATAATAATAATGAAAAAATGTTTGAATTTCTTTTGTTTTTTATTATTAGAAGAACAGAAAATTTCATTTCGTTTCGATTATAAATGAGTTTTCATTTAATAAGAGTAAAAGTAAAACACAAACAAATAACAGAAACATTTGGACTTCTATTCGATTGGATGTCAGACATAAGGCCTAAAGCAAACTATTTATGTCTTATATAAAACATAAATGAAATAAAAAGTGATAAGAATTGTATTCGTAATTCAATTTTATTTAATATTTATTGGAATTCATTTATTGATTCGCTTTAGAGTATTAAAAAAAATAATGAAAGGAATACCTTATCAGTTGTTTCGATATCACATTTGGCCTGAATTAGAAGCGCAACGATTTCGACATTTCCGTGAGATATCGCCCAATGAATTGGAGTTCTTTCCATCTATTATTAAATTGAAAACTTAACTATCGATTCATTCAATTTTTGGTGGCCTTACATGTGTCTTACTATTGATATCAACTCTGGATTCTATAAGTTTTTTGCAAGTTAATATATCATTTTTAATGGCAGCCTCATGTAGAACAAGTTCGGGTCGTACCGACACTATTGTCACAAATAACAATAAAAGCAATTTTATTCCTCTTTTAATATCAAATAATATATAATTTCCACAAATTATCTCTTAATTCACTCAATCGACTGAATATTGAGGTGAGACTCAAATTATGTGTTTTTCATTTTTTTTAAAGAAAATTTACCGAAAGAATACTAAAAGAGTACCAAAAGAGACAGTTTTCACAATAAATTGATTTTAGTAATGATTACTGAAAACATTGCAATTATAACATTAATTGAAAAGAAGTGTTTTCTTCAACCATTAGATCAAACATTAAAGGAATGATTCGAATCTAATCATTAACTGACAAATAAAACGATTGACTCAACTATAAAATAATTAATTAAAGTCGAAAAAAGAGAACCGAAACTCAAAAGAATAATCTTTTTATGAAATAAAACTTTAAATTAATTATGAGTTGAAACGAGAAAACGATTTGCATTTAAAATATGAATAAAATAAAATCATGTGATTAGAGAATAAATTGTAGCAAACGTTAAGAATAATGCATTGGATGACAAAAAGGGTTAACTGAATAAATGGTTACCTTTATTGAATTGTTGGCTCAACTGAACAGACATTATGTCTGATTCTTGAGCCTTACTTGAAGTCAATGACAATCGTTTACATCTTTCGGTGGAATTACTATTAGTCTCATCCATATTGAAATGAAATCAGTTGAGAGTTTAAGTTCAAAACAATATCAGATTTATGTACTCAAACCCAGAGTTCATACTATTCTAGAGCTGAGGATCCGATCAATAAAATGAACTGTGAATGAACCGAATGGTGCTCTCGAGTGAGAGTACACTCACACACAACACAAAATTCAAACATTAATTTTTTATTTTTTTAATATTTTGTATAAATAAGAGATATATTGGAATGACTTAAGACTAGGTCTTTTCATAAAGACTATCTTCTTCTTCGTCCTCATCAGCCATTAAATGAGACATTTTTTCGAATTTAATGGAAGGACTGGTCGATACTTTCTGGTATTGATTCATATTATGTGCTCTACTCTCTGAACGATTAGTGAACTGAAGTATTGAGAAAATAATTGCGAACAAAACAGTGGCCGACAAACAAATCGTCAAAATTATTGCAAATGGATTTCCAAAGAGTTGACTCAATCTTTCACTTCTTTTCTCACTCCAGAAGTCTGTCTCTTGAGAAACACTTCTGGTTCTATCAATAGCGATGGGTAGAGAACAGGGTCCGTTTGAATTCATACAATGACAGCAATCATTAAAGTCTTGTGCGAAACCCTTGATATCATTGATAGTCGTCGGACAACAGGGAATACATCGATTATTATCTAAATTGAGGCCACTTTTGCAGGCATTGCACTCATTATGCGTCGGACCCGTACATGACTGACAGCTTTCATGACACGATTCACATTTCGACTTTTGGTTATTTAGGAACTGACCGCTGGAACAGCTTAAGCATAGGCCTTCATTAAGGGTTGAATTTTTGAAACAAGTCGTGCAATTCATATGTGACGCACCATTACATGACTGACAGCTTTCATGACATCTGAAAAACAAATCAATTAAAAGCTTTTCTTAAGAATTCACATTAAAAGTGTTATACGACTCATACCTCTCACATTCGACTCCATTTTCTGTTAAATATTCGAAATAATTGTTCGGACATTCATTCAAAATGCAAACACCTTTTAATAAACGGCGACCGACTCGACACGAAAGACATTGGGTTTCTTCGGTTCCGGAACAGATCGCACAAGAATTATGGCATTTAGAACATTGTTTAGAGGAACCGCAGTCTAAAACACATTTGTTCTGTTCATTCAATATAAGCGGTGGTACACAAGACTTGCAATGAGTTGGTGAGGATTCACAGGTTTTACAGTTTGAAGAACAGGGAAGACATTCATTAAGATAAGAATCGCCATAATATTTTTCCGGACATTCTTTGACACAATGATAACCAAAGAAAAATTTGTTTTCACAGGAAAGACAATTGTCATTCGCCGGTCCAAAACAAGTTTGACAGTCAAGACTACATTTTTGACAAATTCCTATTTGTGGGTCAGCCCACTGTCCATTTGGACACGATTTTAGGCATTCAGTGGAGTCAATGGCCTGAAAGGTTCCATTTTTAGAGCACTCACTAATCTTTTCATTTGTAGCACTTCGAGGACTGTAACGAATTGTTTGATTATCAGTGGTGTGATAACTGACCGGACGGTCATAAGTGCCGTAAAATGTTAGTGACCACGAAATCAACTTTCCGGGTGAACGGGAAGGAGAGCGACTATCGTTCTGAATAATTAGTTTCCAGGTACCCACCGCTGGCTCACCCCAAAAATGAACAGAAAGAAAAGGCCAATTCGTGAACGTGGAGTCATCCATATCTCGAGGTCGAGGGAAAAGTAAATGAGTTATAGTCCCCGACGGAGAAAATAATGATATTTTGAGACTTCCTCGCGGTTTGTACTTAAGAGTGATCTTGGCTTGTATATGTTCAAGGTAATTCACTTCATTGGCCGAATCTTTACAGCCATCAGTTGTAAGCGTCACCTCAAGAGGACGTTTCAATTGAGTCGGTATTTCCCATTCTTTGTCCTCAATGTTTGTTTCACAGACTCTTTGAGTTGGAGTCGGTGTCCAATTCTCAGCAAATCTAACCATTGCTGTCGCATCAATCAGTCCGTATCCAAATTTATGGCTAACTCTACGTCCGACTCCATTTGTGATCCAACCGCTCTCATGACGTAAAGGTTCATAACGCGAGGAGAGGACAACTAAATGTTGTAAATCCCTCCACGTAAGGCTAGGGTTTGCCTCCAAAGCCAGGGCCACAATTGCCGCAGCTTTTCATTAAAACGTATTAACAATATTTTAACACAATTTTTGATAACAAACCGATTGGAGCTGAAGCTGAAGTGCCGGTATGTGAACGAGTACAAAGTCGTGAAGTATCGGGAGTACCTCCTTTTTGTAAGCTCTTAAAATATGTAGTGTCTTGGTCAACTGTCAACACATTGAGATCTCTGCCGGGAGTACCACTACTATAAGTTGTGGCCAATGTTGAGGAACATTCTTCTAAATACCAGGGCTTTTGACCATTTTGTGTGGCACTACTTATTGATAGGGTATAAATCGAATTCGTATATCCATCACAATTACAATTATCGAGACGTCGGCCCCCATTTCCTACAATTGATTGTTAAAAGTTTTAAATTATAGAAAAAAATAAAGAATAATAACAGACCCGACGCCCAAATAAAGACCGATCCTTTTCCGTGTCGTCCTTTACGAATACCGTCGATAAATGCTAAACAATTAAATATTTAATAAAAAACAAAACAAATTTCAGGAAAACCTCTCTGCGCGAGCCTTCCCGGGCCGTCCACAGTTTTGCCGTCATCTTCGGGTCCCCACGAGGCTGAGTATATATCGATGTGATTTGGGTTTAAACTAAGAGCTCGAGCTTCAACTTCATCGGTCACTAAAGAAAACAAATGTTTAGCAAAACATTATAATAAAATCAATGATTGACTGACCCGTTCCGTCCAACATTCGGACGCCACCAATGCTTGAATTGAAAGCTATACCGACTCCACAATATTCTAATAAAATGGAATTCGTTTAATCAAAATACCAAATATCCTAATAATACCATTGTATGCCTGAGCGGCCACTTCTCCCGCACAACGAGTGCCGTGTCTTTCAAAAAAAATTAGTTAAAAACATTTCAAATATATTATTCATACTTATTGTCGCCGTTGTCCTGAGGAGTAGGATCGGGATCGTTGTCATTGATGTCATAACTTGCCTGAGGGTCCTTTTGAACAGACAATCACTGTATTAACAAATAAATGCTTTGAATGACTCACATAATTGTTGGCTAAGTCGGGATGATTTGGTTGAATGCCGTCGTCCAGAATAGTGACGACAATACCTTTGCCGGTATAACCCCTACATTAATAAGTAATTAACATTGAAATAAGAAGAATAGGTAATTTGCAGACATACATATTCCAGGCGCCCTTCACGTTCATATCATATCCTCCGAGCGCTCCCTTATTCTGCAAAAATCAAATAAGAGCTGACGATTTGTTTTGTGCTTCGATTATAATAAACAGGAAATTAAAAAATTAAATGTAATTTTCAAACATTAGATTATATTTTATGAATAATTTTAGTGAAAACTAAAAAATATGAGTCAATGAAAAAAAAATCAAAATATTTGAATAAATTTTATGAAATTTAGTTCACAAAACATCTCTCAAAACATATCAAAGTCTAAATCAATTTTAGGTCAGAAATTACAAACAAATCTTTTAAGACAAAAAAAAAGATAAAAAAAATTCAATGTAGAGGTGATAATAACCACTAAATGATTTTTTTTGGGATAAGCTATAATTAAAATGATTAGAAGTGCTAACAGAAAAGTATTACCAAATCATACAAATTTGGGTTTGCATTCAATTTTAAATTAATTTAAAAGCTTTTCATAACACTAATGAGCTTAGCTTTAATTGATTAAACATATTTTTACTTTGCTAATCAATAATTTAGATGTTATCTAAATTTTAATTTGTAAATCTCTCTCTCTCTCTCTCTCTCTCTCTCTCACCCAAATGTTCAAAGATGCAAAACTTTATTAATGAAATGTAATGAACGGTAAAAATAACGAAAGCATTTAAGCAATAATTGGGCCGACAATTGACTGAATTTTTACCCAAAGCTTAAAATTTTCATTTTTTTCAAAATTGTTTCTATAATTTTGTAATAAAAGTAAAAATAATTTGTAAATATTTTAAGCCTCAGTTATAAGAACTGCTCAAAACCGCATCACAGAAGTGGTCGTCAATGAAAGCGAATAAAAAAATCATTTAAAACAAAATCAGAATTTGTTATTGAATTCAATAACATTTAAGAAATGGTTGTTTTGATGATTTAAAATACATACCAAATACCACATGTCTTTATAGTATGGGTCCGGCATTGGCTTATTAGTGAACCTGTACTCAGAATTGGGGTTATCTCTCTTAACACGGTTTCTAATGAATTGCTGTTCTGCCCAAAAGACCTAAAAAACAAATCTTAAATGAGATTCAAAAGTCTATTAAGTAATCAAATGAAGATTTTTCTAAATATTTAAATCCATGTCTTCTAAGAATACAATTTGTCGAACAAATTATCACAAATCTATTCAATCATTTCAATCGTTGAACCGATAAAAATGAATCACTTATTTTCCTTAAATAACTGTTTAGTTAACTAAATCTTTGAATTAATTAAAACTCCAAATAATCGATACTTAAATGACATTAAATTTACAAAAAATAATCAAATTTTTTTAAATTTAAGACTTTTTTGTCTCAAATAAATAATTTTAAGTAAATTATTAACGAAAATAAGTCATTAGAAGCGATGATAAACTAATTGAGAAAAATATTGAGTAAAAGACTGACGTCTTCGTCGGCTGAGAGTATTGAGTGATGTCTGTGGGAGTAATCCGTGGATCGCTTTGAGATGTGATGGGATCGCAATAAATAGTGACAATCAATTGTTCCGATCTATTAATGATAACATCGATAATAAGACCATTAAATTACAATTTGTGTCAATACCTGTCCGACTAATTCAAAGCCGTGTCTATCGGCCAAAGATTGGGCACTGTTTTGATCACATTTGTGGTGTTTAAGAGAAACGGCGAAATCATTTGTATATAATTTATTTGAGTCACTAATAACTCGATTACAGCCAAACGTCAAAACTATTATAAATAAAAATAATGTTTTCAATGAAAATGACTTCGTTTTGGACACAAATGGATGAAAATCACAACTAAAGGCTTCAATTATAGACCAAAAGTCTATTAAATTGAATCGATATTCACTTAAAGCCATTTATTAAAACGTTTTTTAAATAAATTACTTAAAATCACTAAAATGTTAAAATTGATGTCAATATAAATGTCTTAAATAAAACATATTTAAAACGTTTGAATAAAATTCGATTAAAAACACATATTATAATAAAAACGATAAACAATTGAAATGCGTTTAAAACCAGAGTTTGAATGCAATGACAGACATATGCGAAACAAGTGCTCAATCAGTCAAACACTGTCTCATCACTACATGTGATGCCAATCATAACCTGACGTCATATCAACACTGACTCCACTCACGACAAACCATAACCATAGGACCGACACAAACAGACCGACTCAACCTTGAGTACAGCCAACACTATATCTTCAAATAAAATCTCTTCATTTAAATTCAATTTATTAAATCATTTAATCATTTAATCATTTGGGACTAAATAGAGGTTAGAGTAGAGGCAGTCCTATAATTGCTATCTTTTTATTTAAAACAATTATTGTTTACTCTATTATTAAAAGTCCTAAACATAACACAAAACCTGTTATTTAACTAAATGTCTATTTTATTTGTGTTTATTTTGTTTATTATTTTAATTATTTGATATATTGTATCAATAATTAAATATGATATACACGTATATCAATGATTTGATAATAATTATTATTGATACTAGATATATCAAATTTACATATACAGAGTGACACATAAGTTAACTCAGTCTATAATACACTGGGAAATATATAAAAATATTTAAAATAGACATTTTATAGTTATGGTTTTAAAGCATATCCTAAAAAATATTTAAAAATTAATTGATGTCGAATAAAGTTGGACTGTGACGATTAAACGAAAGACTATTCACCGAAAAACAATTAATCCAAAGACAATTAGCCGAAAGACTATCCACCAAAAAATTAAAGGTTTAACCAAGGTGGTTCATACTCATATGGCCTAAATTAACTTATTCTAAACTACACAATTTTACATAACCTAACCCAACCAAAACTAACAAGCTATTATAAATATAAAAAATTATCTTTTAAAAACATAAAAATTCAAGATGATTCCTAAATAGCGACATTCTTAGTTACTCCTTTATTTAAATTTCGGTGAATAGTCTTTCGATTAATTTTCTTTCGGTTAATTGTCTTTCGGTGAATAGTCTTTGGGTAAATTGTCTCAATCAATCGTCTACGGCCGACTCGAGGATGCGTTCCAGGACTAAGCTTGGTAATCCTAGTCCTGCTTAAGAATCTTAGCCGACTTGACTTATCAATCCACCCCAAAAGTGCTGGTTTGCTAGGCTCAGTCAAATCCTAGTTTTATTTAAGATTTTTAAGCCATATCATATGACTCATATGGCTGAGCCTCGTCTTAATATAAACTAGCTAGTCGAACATAATTTTAAACATAACTTATGTGTCACTCTGTATATAAAATCATGAAATCGAAAATAAATGATAATAATTACTATAGATCATGGATGCCCAAAGAATCAGTTTGGGAATCATTTTAGCTTTTGACCCCTGCGTAATTAATGTTTCATTGTTGCAAGTTTAACTTTCTCATATATTACTGGTATAAATATAACACAAATTATGACTACCAAGATCAGCGCTAAATTTAAAGTTGGGCATCGCTGCTATAGATATTTGATCATACTTATATTTTCAACAAATATTTTATAAAACAGCGGTTTTTGAAAACATACAAAACTAAAGCTGACCCCATCCCACCCCATCCTACCCCTTCTCATCCCTTCTCTTCCCTTTCTAGACTAAAATTATTCTGATTATGAATTTAACTGACTTTCTATTATTAAAAAATAGAAAAATACAATTTGTCAAAATGATTCACTATTGCAATACTGTAACATCACTATTAACCATTAAATAAATATGCTTGCTCAGACTCAAACAAAGCTTTTTCGTATTATTGATAAGTTTTTAACTTAAAGTTATTAAAAAGTTTTAAAGTGTCGATAATCTAAACAATAATTATATTGAAATTCAAGAACAGTATTATTGTCTAAATTCACACAATTTATTCAAAATTGAAAAAAAGACTAATATTTTATGCGACAAAAGAATCGAAGAAATCATATGACAAAACAGTTGTGAAATACTAATTGCACATTCAAGTGATCAAGTACATTTTGCAGACATCTATTAATGATTAGTTATGAGAGAATGTCGTCTTTAAATATGGAAATTTCGTTTCCTCGAAAAGTTCATCGATTAAAGACTCGATTTTCTAAATGAGAGATAAAACGTAAATTAAAATTAATCGATGAACTCAACTGACTCTCAACTGACTCTCAACTGACTCTTATAAGTCTTTCCTAAAAAAATGTGAATAATTTCCGACTCAAAACTGATTTCAAATTTAAATTTAATCTTATTTTATATCTAATGTTCCGTTTTATTGAATTCGTGAACACAACTGATGGCCATATTTTTTATCAAAGGATCTAAAATTATTGAAAATACTTCAAACATAGGATTTATATGAATAAGCAAGACAAATCTCATTTAAATTTTAAATTTTGAACTCATCAACATAATTTTCAAAAAAAATAAAGAAGAAATACCAGAAAAAATTGAAAATTAGTCGAAAGAAATACAAAAAAGAGATTTATTTGAGGAGACATTAGTTTAATCACAACGAATGCTATTTATAGGAATAAAACTTTAATGAAAGTACAGTAAAGTTAAAATCTTGTTAATATAATACCAATATATTTGCTTTACTTTTTTAAAACATGGGTTAAAGCAGGGCTTTCTAAAAGAGTATAACTTCAAATGATTGGTAACACCATATGAGAAATGAGCATGTTAATTGAATTACACATAAATACTAGTACAATGCGAGAAGCAAGGTGAAACATAATTCTTAAAATTGAAAAACATTTGACGGCTTTGGGAGTTGACCTTGTAGAGAATCGTCTGTATTTGATTTTTCTTGATGATTTTCACATAGCTTTTATACAAAAGAGTGTATATTATATATAAACTCTTATAGAAATCAATAATAAATACACAAATTGAATTAAAATTGTCCTTGCTACTTTTTAAATGATTAAAATGAATTATCGGCGATAATTAAATTTCTACAAACATTTAATTTAATCTCAAATTCAAATAATAAAATCTTTTTAGTCCTTTGAAAGTTACACTGCCTTTGAAAATTAGCATGCAATTTTTTTTATCCTTATCTACATTTATTAAAATATTCATTTTATAATCTTGTAATCAGTTTTATCGATGAATCTAGTTTATGAAAATTCATTTGCAAGTTTATGCACTATAAGTTATACTTCTAAAAAACTTCAATAAAATTCCAAGTGTTCTAGGATATCCTAACACACTTTCTGTTTATTTATGTCCAGACAATGTTCAGGGTCAAAAAACAATATATTTAAATTTAGGAGTAATTATTACCCGAAAACAGAACTAAAATTTATTATAATACAATTTTTACTAATAGTTAGTGTAAAGTCATAAAAATCCAATAAAACATTGATTTTATTCTGAATTTTATACAAAAATAGTTTTAAAATAATCCAATTATTTATTTCAGTTCAAAGAATTTAAATTCATTTTTTATTTTTAAATTTAAATAACTTTTCATTTATAAAATTCATTAATATTTTTGAACTTTTGATCAAAAAATATTTTATTAATAATAATAATTGAATTATTGGACAAAAACTGTAAAATTTTCAAACATTTGTAAACCATTTTTTATTTGAAAAATATTTTTAGTCACACTTTTTGTTGAGTTGTTTTTCTTGAGAGCATTTCTTTACTATAGATTCGCATTTTTTCAGGAATATTATACCAATTATTCGAAATAAACCCATAGTTAATACTTGAACAGTACTTTCCAGGACAGAAGTGACGGGACTCATACCAGAGCACAGAGTCCTAACCATCCAACTCTCGAAACCAACAGTTGAGTGAAATTTTCCGGACTTTAAAATAAATATTAAATTAAAAAAAACATTTTAATCATTTAATAATTGTTTTTACGAGAGCGTCAGTCAGTGTATGTCTTGCGACGACGTCTGGAGTGTAAAGGCCTCCCGAATCAGATATTAGTTTAGTTTCGATGGGCTGTCAGTCAAACATAACATTATTATTAAAAACAAATACATTTACTACATATTACTCCATAAATGCAGTGAAAAACAAAGACTAAACTATGAATTTTTGAATCATTCGAAGAAATAGTGTAACTAAAGAAGTGAGTGACCAAGATACTAATTGACCAAATTTACTACTTATTAGTAAATAAAACATTTGCGAGTTTTAAATTTGGTGTAATTTTCCCTTTAAATAATTTAAAATTTAAAAGGAATATTCAATAAATTTTGATATATTCTAGTTATAATTAAAGTATAAATTATCTATTTTTCTAATAAAAAGTATAGGAATGGTATGTATCGGATGGAACTCTCTTTTATATATTAATATATGAATATTGTGGACATAAATGTAATGAAATGTGAGGTCACAAACCGTTGATTTTCTCAAAATTCAAAGATTCAAAGATCACCAAAAAAGATAACTAGAGATTAAATTTTAAAATTAATACTTTTGTGATGTTTTCGTTTTCGAAACCGGGAGTATCCGTATCGGGAGGGTATGAAACACACACTGAAATGTTATATGTCTTCAACTGAAAAATAAAATCAAAGATTAAAAATGACTGAAGTTTTATAAATTTATAATTAGTTTATATTCAGTGGTTTTCAAAAAAATCCATACAATAAACTCTTTACGAATTCTATTTCTTTTAATGTTTGCAATAACAGACCAATTTAAAGATGCAACTATGGATTTTTATCACTAGCTTATACTCCAAAAATTTTCAAATTACCTAGTTCCATTTTTATAAAAATGTTTTCTAAAAAGAACTTCTAATTTTCTAAGTAAGCAAGCTAAATACAAAATTCAAATATATTTTTATTACTAAACATTAAAAAATAAAAATTAGAAAATTTTAATTCTTTAAAACTCAATGATAAAAGAATTAGCAAGGTGGTGGTGGTGGTGGTGAGGGGGTGGTAGTGGTGGACAACTTAAAATTTTAAAAATTCTTATTTAGATATTTTGAAAACTAAAACGAAATCAATTTTTATAACATTTACCCAAATATTAAAGATTTAAGACTTATATAAGATTTTAGTCAAAATTTTTGTAATGAAAACAAATTTCGGTTAAAATATGATTGAAGTCAATTGTTTGAAGAAAGCATTGAATGAACGATACCTCCATTGCCAGGACTTGTGCCAAACCAACGACAGCGAACTTTGAGGGCGAATACGCCGAATACCCGTAGAGACCAAAAACGCCGGCAATCGATGAAAACAAAATGACATTTCCTCCGCCCGAAGACTTGAGTGAAGGTAAAGAAGCCTTAACCACATTAACGGTTCCCAAATAGTTGATGTCAATCATTCTCTTAAATTCATTAATTGGCGTTTCATCGAAACGTTGACTTATGGCAGTTCCGGCGCAACAGATCAATACATTTATTGGTCCGCAAATGGTTTCGGCTTCGGTTACCGTCTTTTCGATGTCGTAATAATCGGAACAAACGTCTAATGAAAACGTCAATACTTTCTGTTTAGAATCGGCGCCACATTTCTTAAGGAAATCCATTTTAGTCTTTTCCAAAAGAGTGGAATCTCTTGCAATGATCGACACATTGGCCCCACTCTCGACAGCCAACAGTCCTAAAGAATAGCCGATTCCTTTTGTTCCTCCGGTGATAAACACGTGTTTTCCCTTTAAGTCAATTGATTTCTTTGATTTAAAAAAGTAAATAAAAATAAAAAATATAAGAATTAATACAAACAACAAATAAAATAACATTTAAGCAACAATTAATCAAATGATTGCAAATTAAACACAACTTTTCCCTTATTTTTATAATTTAACTTTAAATCATTGAATGTAAACACAAAATAAAATGTATTCACAAACGACGTAACACTTTGAACGTCAAATATATAAATAATTTCAACAAATTCTTTACCGAATTATAATTAAATTGAATTGAATTCATTGATTTGACTCAAATATCATTCAACCAAAGGATGATTTCCAGTGCATAGAGTTATAGACATTAAATTATAAATAATAACATTTAAACTATTTTATAACAAATAAATATAAAAATTTATATTTATATTTATATTTTTAAATTTACTTTAAACTTTATCACTTTTTTCATTAATCTTTGAAATTAAAGCGACGGCTAAATAGCATTTGAATGAAATCACGAGAACTAAACTCAGCCCTCAATTAATTGAAGAAAAAAAAACAAATATTTTTGATTTTTATTTATTGATTTTTAAAAATTAAAATACAGTTAATTCTGTTTAAAATAAATTATGCATAGATTGTGAGGATTGGACTCAAATGAATGGTCGCATAATTTTCACATTAAAAACAGAATCAAATTTTAAGTTAAAATAAACTTATATTTAATTACATAATAATTGAATAAATAAATATTTGGGCCAAAACTCGTTCAAATTCTGAACGAATCCTATCTTAAAGATATATATATATATTATATACATATTAAAAGGTGTAAATAAAGGCTGTGCCCGAGTTTTAGCACAAATATCTATAAATTCAATGGGATTTCCGAAAATAAATCAAATATTTATGCCATGAGTTCATTAATTGATGATTCAAAACAACGTTTGAGTTCAGCGAATGAAACGATGAGAATGTTTTGTTCGTCCCTTGAAATAAGACATATCTTTTCATGAGAGCCCACCTCTAGTTTGTTAAGATTGGAAATTATATGACCAAGGTCGATCCATGGTCTCCCATCGTCTCCCACCTGATGGAACAAATAATCTCTAAAAAGTTTAAGCAAATAGCGATCTCCCGTTTCGGACCAGTTTGGGTCCATTAGTAGTTCTGGTCTTTCATTGATTGTCCCCAATTTTGTGAGTAGTCTTAGAATCCTTCCGTTATCCAACTCTTTGGATAAATCCTCGATTAGAGTGTCTTCTCTCTGATAGAGTGAGTCGAGTTGAGTGTAGAAACGGGCGCCAATCATTGGCATTATATCGTTTATTGTATGGTTGGCCCCCGAATTCGATTTATATGACAATAAGTAATAAATGAGAGAACGCAAGTCTGCAGAGTATGACCGCGAAATCGACTCAAGAGATGTCTGCCAATTGTCGCGCTGTGCGGCTGTAGAGACACTGTTAACAGCGAGCGCAAGACATAGTCTGCCGAAAGCCATGAGGTCTTCCTGTTGAAAGTGTTGCTGCAATACTTTCGGATTATTTGTAGTAAGGAATGATTCGTTTGCGATAACATCGAATACTCCACAACCGCTCAGCCGAAGGCGAGGGTATTCTTGAGAACTGTTAGCAGAAGTACTACAATTGCCAGAAGTGATAATAATTTTTGTCGGATCTAATGCTCTGCAGGAAAGACCTGTGGAATGAATGGCTCGCAATGCAGACGATATTTGGATAATGAAGTTCCAGATCAAAGGTTCGGGCAGTAGTTTGCGCTGACTTTGCTGTTGACTATATGGACGCGAAGACGTCGAATAGCCGTTCATTGAATTCGAAGCACTGGAAGTGTTGGACGAATTGGCGAAGTAATGACTGAAGAGAGTGGTTGCCATCGAATGGTAGTCATAAACAAATATAAGAGAGTTATCTCCGAATGCTTTTGTAGTAAAAACTTGTCTCAATTGAACGACATTCGAATGACACAACTTTTTCCAAGAATCAATTGAACTGATCAGAAGTTTAGTGTTGGATGAGTTGGGCTGAAAACCATGAATACGTCGAAGACAAAAGAGTTGACCCGTTTTGCTATTCGTGGCTCTGAGAACACTCGTAACCATACCATTAAAAGTCGTGGACTGACTTATCATTGAAGTCGTATTTTCTAACGGAACCAACTCTTGGAATACGTCCACCGATTGCGGCAAATCTACGAATTCATTTGACACCAGTTCTTGAGTGAGGGCTAACTTTTGGATCAACTCGTGTTTAATCGTATCGTTTAGAAAATAATTGGGAATTAATTGATGTGTCGTCTGTTGTCCAACAATTGGAGAACTATTGGATGAGTGAGTATTCGAAGAAGTATTTGGTTTACGATTCAGACGACTATTTTGTGAATCGATGTTAAGAGTATTGAGTTGTGATCCCAAAGAAGACTCATTTCCGTAATAATTGTTTCCATTGTTTTGTTGTAAATAAGGATTTCGTGATTCTGAAGACATATGTGGCGACTCTATGGCTGAAAGAGTTGGCAATCTTTGTTGTGAGTGATTCTGATTGTGATGACTGTTGTGCCAAAACTGACAGTCGTTACCATAAAAGCAAATGCCATCCGAAGCGAAATAACGACAAATACTATTCTTTTTGTTGCCATTCATAGCGTTTATTGTGTTTTCCATTGTTTACTAAAAAGACATTCGTTTTATTAAATTAATCGATTGAATCAATTGAAACAATCGTCTCAACTCTTGTATTATTTCTCGACATATGTTTACATCAATTAATTCAATGCATTTAAATATTTTTTTGTCAAACAATAAATGATTGACTGAAACACTGAATCACTTCTCTAATGACTGAACACTCGATATGAGTCTCACAATAATTACGTCAAAACAATTAACTTTTCGATCGGCAGACAATTCATTGATTTCTGGCCTTCGATTTCATCGCTAATTATGTGAGTGATGTCCAAACGAGGAATAACTCATTAAGAGTGTCCGAAGAACTTCCTCTCAGAATATATAGAAGATATATTTAAACAACTTTATGGTCTCTACATAGATATTTAGAATAAAGTGAGCTTGGTCTCGTTTAAAATTTTATATCATGTATGTTTTATGACAAAACGATCAGCTGCTAATGACCAAGGAAATTTTAGTTTTAATTAATTAAAATTTTTAATATAATTAAAAGTTTAAAACAATGTTTTATAATTTATAAGCAATGAATAAATGACTCGAAGTTAAGTCAAACAAAAGTTCAAAATATAATCTTTTTTTTACTGAATTATAATTTAAATAAACGACATTTAATTCGTTAACTTTGAATGCATTTGTGTCTCATATAATGCATGAGTTCTTAAATAAAATTAATGGTTAGTCTCGAGGCCAAAATCAATTCCCGGGTCTCGAAGAGGATTTCCCGGTCGAAAACGAGAGTTGACTCGAGTCTCGAAATTATTTATTTAAATTTATTTAAAAATTATTTAAATTCATTTAAATAAATCTAATAGAGAACAGAAAATGCATTTATTCTATATTTAAGTGCGAATGAGAGCTAATCTTACAATTGATTGAACTTATAGTTTGCTTTTCATATTTTTTAAATATAATTATTTTTAATAATTAGTTTAATATTATATCTTTAAATGCATTTTCAAATATTTTGAATCATTCGAGACTCTCGACTGTACCCGTTCGAGATCGGGAAAACTAATTTCCTGTTTAGACCCTGGTTCTCGGGATACTCGACCAAACTCTACATATAATATAATAACATTTTATTTGATCCTCAAATAAAAAATTTATATATAATGTTTGTAAACAATCCTAGGAATGTTAAATAAAAAGTTAATTCCTGGATTTTAACAAGGATTCGCACTAAATATACTTTTGTCATCAAAATATGAATTAAAGGAAATAATAGAAAATTAATATTTCATTAAATTTTATTCAGTTTTTAAGTTTGGGTTAGGCTCTGAAAAGTTGAAAAAATTGACTCCCGTTCCCGAAGAACTCCCTGAGATCTGGTCCCGCCCTGTCCCGCTCCCATAAAGACTGGTCCTGTCCCGTCCCCTATAAAGAATCTCTATAATAAAATATGACCGTAAAAACATAGTTTTGCATTTATAACCCCAAAGTTTATTGTCATTATCTCTATAAAGATATTAATATAAATTAAAAATTGATTTAATAAAAAGCAATTGATTTATAGATTCACTTTTAAACCAATGTTTTATTTTTTCGTTTTAAAATTTATTAATGCTTTCAAATATATAGGGATCGGGAAGGGAATGAATCTTGGACTATCTTACCGATTCGCTCCCGAGCTAATATTTTTATTCCTATTCCTGTCCCGTTCCTGTCGGGATCGGGATTCCTGCGGGTCCTGCCGGAATCGGGAGTTCCGTTTCGGAGCCTAGTTTGGGTTTCCTTTTTTTGCTTTAATTTTATTACAATCCATCCGTTGACTTAGAAATATGTTTGTGATATGTTCATGGTAGTTTTTTTTAAAGTTAATTATTTATAATTTTGAGTCAATAAATCAAACAAATTTGAGAAATAGATATAAAATCCTTAAATTATATTAATTTATATTAATTATAAGTTTTAAAATTTAAATTACTTGAAGTCCTGACGATATAATCAGTGGTCGAAAAGTTTTGTCGGATCTCTTAATTTAATTCTCATTTAATATAAGTAAAAGTTTTTAATTTAAAAAAAAGAGTTAAAATTTACGTCAAATTTAGTTAAATTAAAATATGTTTCGAAACCTTTTAATAATTGGTTTAATGATTGGATGTTTGGCCACAAACCAAAACAATAAAGAATCGGTAGATTTAAACTTATGTCAAGAAATTTGGTATTCGTGTCAAACAGACAGTGACTGCTGTTCGGACTATTGTCTGAAACTATCATCCTGGCCAGAAGGGGCGTGTCAGCCTAAGGGTATCACAAAAAGTTAACACTCTCTTTAGAAAAGTTTATCTAGGTAAAAGTGGATGTCGAGAACTTTGGTATAATCGGTGTAAGGCTGACAACGAGTGCTGTACTGACTTCTGTTATAAAGAGTCTCATTGGAAGGAAGGCGTCTGTAAAACAAAAAGTTGTGAACATTTAAATCGAATTTATTTTTAAATTAAATTATTTTGAAGAATCGAAGGGAAGGAATGGATGTCAAGAACTTTGGTATAATCACTGCAAACGGCATAACGAGTGTTGTTCACAATTTTGTTTCAAAGAAGTGCATTGGGCTGAAGGTGTCTGTAAACCTCTTCACTGAAACTTTTGTTACGTTTTGACTCTAATTGTTTGCCTCAAAATACTTAAACCATTCCTTTCCTCGAAAATCATGTTTTGTGTTAACTTTTTGTATAAAATCTTTATTTAATTTATAATTTTCTTTCAAATGATTGTCTTTTTTTTTATAACTTTAAGGATAGAAAATATTTTCTTGAAATCAAATATAATTTTATACTATTCTTGTTTGACATCAAAACAATGTTCAGTCCCTCAACACCCCCTCAACACTCCCTTAACACCCTCTCAACACTCACTCTTCAGTGAAGAGTCTTCACCAACTATAGTACCGAACCTTTAGGCTACCCCTGATTTTATATTATTAAAAATAGTTTCACTCAATTCTAAATAAAAATCAAATTTACATCTTTAAGAAATTTAATTAAAATAAAATTAAATAATCTTGGTAATATCTAAAATCTATAATAATTATAGTATAATTGAACATGGTTATGCTAATTTTTAATAATTTTTTAATTACTTTTTGTTTTGTAATTAAATAAATTTAAACATAAAATCTACAATAAAATAAGCTTTAAAATGAGACCAAGCTAGTTTTAATCTGAATTTCTATATAAAAAAAACTATAGTTATACATATGTTGGTATCGGAAAAAAGAGTGCATTTTTGGTGCACTTTTCTCATTCCTAAATATTATTATAAAATTCAATTAAAATCTATATTCTTTAATAATCAAATATATATTAAATATTTCGCGTTTCCTGTACATTGTATCATGGTCAAAATTCTGTTATAAATGAAAGTACTCGGTCGAAGACAAAATACCGAAAATTTGAAATAAAGAATATTTTTAATATATGGAGATTCCAAATCATAGAAATCAATAGGTTATGTTATATTAATTAAGTTTAGTTTAGGTTAGTTTAAGTTAGTTTAGGTTAGTTTAGGTCAGGGGTGCTCAATGAGCCAGTTTATGAGCCAAAGAAGGATGGCTTCCCCTCTGCTTCTAAAGGTACTAGGTTGCACCCGGGATTTTTTATACTGATTTTATATTTTGTATTCTGGGTGTCACATGCATGCTGAATAAAATGGTGGTGATCCTTATTTATAAACCTTATACTTTTTTAAATATTTCATTTTTTTGATAGATTAGTCAAAAAAACGAATATATCTCAAAAAATATTTGATGCAAGAGATAAAGAACTATTCTATTCGATTAAGAATGCTTGATTTAGTGGGATTTCATATCTCATAAGGAAAATTCATACTTGAAAATTCATTATTTGACGCCCTCTAGCGGGTGCACCTGATGAAATTTCCTAAATATTTTTATATTTTTGAGTTCAGCTCAATGTCCTCTATCGATTGCAAATGAAAAATTCCCGGTGCACCGAAACAGCCAGCCTTCTTTGTTCGTATGCTATGTAAAGTGAGTAAGCACATTAAAACTATTCATATATAAACTTATTATAAATGAATAAGGAAAGTTTAATTTAAAAAGTAGTGATATATAAATGAACCTTTCTTTCAATAAAGTAATGTAAACTAAACAACACAATAAAACTCACTGAAAGGGTTTCATTTTTGGTAAAAATATAATAATTTATCTGAATTAAGCCTTTAGTCAGTGCATGTATTTGGTCAGTTCATTCAGTAAGTAAAATTAAATAGTAAAATTAATAATTAAATATTTCACTCCCTGTGGCTCATTAAGCAGCCCTGGTTTAGGTTATGTTAAAATAGTTTAGGATGGGTTAGGATAGGTTAAGATATGTTAGGTAGGTTTCCTTTATTAAGAATATACTATATATGGCTATAATTAAGAATATTCTTTAATTTAAACTTTCGGTGTTTTGTCTTTAGGTATTACGTCCTTTTTGTTTTTCGGTATTATATCTGCGACCCGAAAGTACTGACTAATGGATATCATTAACACATAGAAAAGTGTAACCCTTAATCAAACAATTAACTTTAGTATCGCCAAAAGTATCATAAACCGGTTTTTATAATGCAATTGACTTAATGCAATACTGTTATAGTCTTAAATATAATTTTGTGGGACTTTTAGACTTAAATAAGAATTGAATTTAAATAA
>JAQIXI010000644.1:0-20375 GCA_034700165.1 Galumnidae sp. Gr-Ori-00277
TTATAAACAATACAAACGAAATCATTTCCGATATGTCTCTTCTTGTTATTACAATTGGGGTCGGTTTCAATTTTGGTAGGCATAAGTGTGGCGATGTGAAAGATTACTTGTATGAGGTTATCCTCCCACGCGATGGCATATTTGCCATCCGCTCCCTTAACATCAAGTCCTCCAACATATGACACTTGAGAGTCAGCGTCTTCTAAACGAATCATTTTTCCCAAACCTTTCAAAAATTGGATATAACGCAAAGAACCGAAAGGATTAGACCAGATGGCAGTCTTGTCCTTTGCCTGATCCGGTCCCACATATAAGACTCCTATTTTATGGGTTTCGTATGGAGTGATTCGGTCCAAATTTTTAAGCGAACGTTCAATTGTATCGATTTTAGGCAAAAGTATTGGTTTTGTTTTGTCGTGAGTTTCGAAATCTTTATTACAACGAATTTCAGGACATTTGTCTTCAATCATAGAGTTATAGAAGAGTTGAAGGAATACAAACTTCGGACACAAACCACTCGATTTTGGAAACGAATAGGAAGACTCGACGTCTCGACTGAGTCTTCTGTTAAGATTTACGGGACTCATCACAGAAATAGTGTGCACCCGATCTCTGGGACCGGTCATAGATTCGGCTTCATTTTTGTTTCGCTGCGGATGTTTTAAATTGGGAGACATTTTGCCTGAATTCTCTCTCGAGAGGTGTTTCTGAGACGACAATTCAATATTCGACTCCAAATCATTACTTCGAAATTCTTTTTCGAAAAGTCTTGTTCTAAAGTCAGACCTAATTCTACTGCCAAATGATGAGGCTCTGGAAAGATGAGCCACTGGTTGGAAAGGACTCGTCCTTAAAGGATGAGCTAAAGGCGACTCAACCGGTTTAAAAGTATACGGATTTTCAGATTCATTTTGATTACTCAACGGATGAACAAAATTACTTGTTGAGTCCTCCGTTTTGGGACTTGTATTTCCTCCGAAACGAGTGAACACATCATTTTCTGCCTCATTTGAGTCTAAACTGCTTTGTTTGCTGTCCTCCTGATTGTCAGCTATCGGTTCGGCTGAGGGCTCACGAGTTCTGTTTGGTCTTAAAAGTGATGTTAAATCCGGCAATTCGTCCGGAGGTGACGACGAATATGGAAAGTTTCCTAAAGAGTTTTGGAGGCGAAGAATCCATGAGCTGACACCAGTCGGCCTTCGAATCATAATTTCTGCCCATCCCTGACACCAACAGCTGCAAAGCGTAGTCTTATTGATTGGAAAAGAATTCCCTTTTTGTTGATATGGTTTTAAAAACGAGTCATCATAAGCGCCGGTTTGCAACCGATTGGACTGCGGACGAAGAATGTGCCCAATTTCTGACTGATGACGTCTTCGAGAGGAGTTTTTATCGCTGTCTGAAGAAGCGTTTGAAGCGGATCTGCTTTTAGATTCAAAAGATGATTGAAAGACATCGTTATTGGTTTGAGTGTCTTCAGTGAAGGCGTCGTTGTTCTCATCGTTTCGACACATATTCAGACATTTTTCACACAATCCGTTAGAGACGGCCCGCGAACCACAACCACTTGTTGTGATTG
Source organism: Galumnidae sp. Gr-Ori-00277 (assembly GCA_034700165.1). Classification (NCBI taxonomy): domain Eukaryota; kingdom Metazoa; phylum Arthropoda; class Arachnida; order Sarcoptiformes; family Galumnidae; species Galumnidae sp. Gr-Ori-00277. The sequence goes on from JAQIXI010000644.1 coordinate 1,580, forward strand.
TTATCAACTTATGGCCGACAATCCATGTCTCACTTTTGGAACGATCGAGGAGTGGTTCTACCATTGGTGTCTTGAATGGAACAGTAGAGCACATACCAAAGGTATAGGACGCCAACATATCCATACAGGTTTCCACCAATTCGTGTCGGAATTCTTGGGATTCATTCTCATTGATATTCGCCATTTGAGGCGAATTTGGATCACTGCTAAAGGAAAATGAAAAGTGTGAGTGCGATGAATGGGGCGTTGAGGGCAGAGGTGGAGGGGATGACTGCAACGACAGGCGCGCCTCCAGTCTTGGGTAAGAATTGAAAACCAAAAAACAGGACAAAACAAAAATATAAAAAAAACAAAAATAAAATATTAAATTAAAACAAAATTTAACCAAAAAGTCTAACTTTTTGTGGTTTAAATTCTGATCGTTGTTTAAACTACTGCTTCGAAGTCGTTGTGCATCGGAAAAGAGGTTCGAATGATTCAGTTCTTCTTGAATTACGTTCGTTTGTAAACCCTTTTGAAAAAGTCATTTGTATTAAAATTAAACTCAGAATTATATTTAATACTTTAATAATGTAGGGAACTATTGATTTACGGCACGGGAGCCGACATTTTAAGAACCAAATGGCAATCACTCTATGAGCCAACGCTACCGTATATTCGTTGAATCTATCAGTAAATGAATAAATAAAATTAAAAACTAAATTAAGAAATAGTGAACTGATTGACATACTTGAAAGGGTTAGTATAGGGGAGAGCTATGGCAAACACACTCATATACTGATCCATTGTAAAGCTTTGATAAAGACGTGGAAAGAGAATAACATCTAAAAAGAGATAACATTTTAATTATCAAAAATAATTAAATATATTTACTCGAAAGGAATTCCAATTTAGGTATCGATAGGGGAACGGTTGCAGATATTTTTGAAAGACTAAGAAGCGTTTCAGGCAAACACTTTGTCATCGCATCTTGCATTTCAACGGCACAGATAGTCAACGAAAGAATACATTGACGTAAAACACTTGTCTTTCCGGAAACCGAAACCAAACCATTTTGCAAACATTTAATAATTTGGCACTTTTTTGGAAAATTCGAAACATTAGTATTAAATGAAAAATATACTTGCATAAATTCTAAATTACTTGTTGTTTAAATTCTATTTCACTTTGATAGCCAACCATTGCTGAAAGCGATGGATAGACGAAAGACTGGAAGTCCGCTTTTGAAAGCTTTTGTTCGTTTGGGAGAATCATTTTCGTTGGCATATCATTGATCTGTTATTTAAGAAATCAAAGTTAAGATTTCATTCATAATTTGAAGGCTTACGAGAGAGCAGAGAGAAGTACATAAATCGATGGCAACCGTTGAACCGCCAGATAATAGAATGGCTTTGTTTTTGAAGAATTTTGGCAAAGCGTTTAACACTAGCTTAAGGACAGTCCAATCCTTTTCGTTTTTTAAACAAATATTTAAGACTCGAAAAAACTCTTGAAAGGAAAGGGTCCACAAATTATTTGAATTGACTGAAGAATGTAATATTGGACTGGGTGGCGGTGACAACGGGTTTCCTATTTGTGGAGTTGTTGTGGCGCTTACGACTGGAGAGGAAGAGGTACTGGTGTTGGGACTCATTTGGATCCGTTCGCAGACAATAAACAGACTGTGTTTCGGAGTATTTTCTGTTTTTGGAGTTCGACTAAAGACTCCGATTTGTCCGCTAGAGTTGGCCCGAATGCTGAACAGGAGTTCGAAAATTTCCTGTTTGACAACAGAACCAATTTGTCCGACACTTTGATTATAGTCAACGCAATTATAATGAGCTGACAGATGACTAACGATTATTTTGAACGCCTGAATAGCTATCAAACCGGGAATCGTAAATAATTTACTCTTGAAAATAGCGATCAGTCCTCTAATCGCTATCTTAGCGTCAATAATGTCGTTATCACTCGGAATATTGCATTTATTACCCGCACTAAAGGAAGGATCAAACGGTCGTTTGCAAACCTATTCAAAGAGGAAACACTTTATTTCAAAAGAAGTAAATATCGATTGTCTCACTCTATCGAGTATTTCCAGTAATTCCAAACATCTTTTGGCACTAATGCTATCTTTAGCGAAATCTACGACCAGTTGAACAGCTCTTTGGCGACACTCGACGTCAGAGTCATCAGAAATATTATTTAAATATGGAATTACTATTGAGTCGAATAATATTTCCTAAAAAATAATTATAACTTCTTTTAGTTTAAAATTAGAAAAATCGCTAAAATTTAATCAAAAATCTATTTTAAAACCAAATTATTTTTTTTGTTTAAAAAGTTTTATCATAAGAAAAGAGAATAAGAGCTGACAAGAGATGAGTGAAGAGTTATTTACTGTGAAATTGTTTTTCTGTTTTTTTTGTTTTACATTCTCTCTATTCTAAAGTAAAAATGTGTTCTATTCTGTGCCAAAACCACAGAATTCAAACAATGAATGTTTGATTTATTTTTTCATTTTATTTTTGTGAAACATTTCATTTAACGTCTAATCGTAAAATTAAATGAAAGAACAAAAGAAAAATTTAAAGGAATAAATACAAACCTCATGGATATATCGGTAGTTCCGCACAAAATCGCTTAAAATATCCAAGGCTTGAATCCTTTGAAACGTACGGTTTTCCTTTCTATAATAGGTTTCCATCAAATACTTTAATGAATCGATCCATTGCTCTTTATTTGGATTTATATTCTGTGCCCTAAATTTAATGAGACGTCTGCCCGACTGTTCCTAAAATTCAAACAAATTTATTATAAATAAAAAAATGAATTAAATAGAAATAACACTTCCGTACAGATCGATAGAGAGAACACTTTTCCAGAATATTGAACAGTCTATTAGTGTCACCGAAAAACTCTTTTTTATCATTTAGTTCTTCGATTATATCTAAAAATTTATGGAATTTGATATTATATTCGGGTCCAGAATTTTCGGCGCAAATATCATAATTGGATATAATTTCATCGCAGATATCAAACATGAGATCCCAGGAGTGATCACTTAAAGTATTTCTTCGGTTTTCAATCAAACAGATTAGAGATGATGAGACTTCCAGTGCCACCGATGGAGATCTGCATTGAAGGGCACTCTTGAAGGCGGGAAGTATTGCATTTGGGCTGTGTCTCAAAGACTCTATCCTTTTCTGGTCCCACAAAGAATGACAGAGGAAATAAATGGCGCCCACCAATAGAGTGGTGTCGTCGTGGTTTGTCTGATCATTCAGGAGGTATCGTAAGGTTTCGACACAGGAGTGACCCAAATATGCGCCCAAAACGTTTCGCATAGTTTTTACACAAATCTCATTCAAAGACGAAGAACTTTTAACTCCTTTACATAAAACTATAACCAAATTAGTCAAAGATATCGACGGAATCATTGAATAGCAGACAATGGCATCAAATGTCTGATAACATAACAAAAGTTCATATTTTGTCAGAACTTTAGTTAATGAGTAGATCTTGTCTATGATCTCAGCCATTGTTTTTTGATCCATATATGAAGAATTCGATTTAATTACATTAACTAAAAGTGTCAGATATTCGGTGATAACCCGTTGGAAGTAATTTGAAATTTTGTCGAACCATTCAATGATGAGTGGACCCACTCTAACCTCAAAGCCTTCCATATGTCTTCCGTTGTCTGTAAGCGCTATAAACAGTTTCAGTCTTAATGGTATGTCGTCATCGTTGGCGTCTTTTCCCGAAATCATATTCCAAAAGATGGGCCGCAATTCTGTGAGTCTTTCGGTGCGACCACTAATCAAACATTTATAGAAATTCCAGACAATATGTCGGACATCTTTGGGCTGATTCTCATCCAACAGATCCGATGTTTCGGTGAGAATAAATTTAACGGAATAATCGACTAAACGCTGGCATTCAATCAATTCTTCCAACTCTTTGATGGACTTAAGTCTTGTATTGATCGACGATTTACGGCACAAATCATTCTTTTGTTCGTTTGTCAGTTCATACTCTATATGTATGTCCTGTTTTGCCGAAGAACTGGACTGAGATGTGGATCCGTTTTGGTGGTCGTGATTCAGTTGACAGCTCTGACCGACACAACTCTGCGATGAACTCGAATTGGATTTAAAGCCCAAAAATTTGATAATCTTTTCTCCGACTCCTCCCGAAGACATAGTCTTTTCATTTGTCTGTTCCCAATCTTCACCGAATAAATATGAAACAAAACCATAAACTAATTAACTGATTGTCTCTTCATTTGTGGATTCGATGCAAACAAATATATAATTGATATACACTTGTGTTGAATGTAAGGCAAAAAATATCTCTGAATTGAAGGCAATTGTATGGCAACAGACATACAGACACTCAAATCAGATGTTTTGCCACTAAATTACTGGAAATTACGTCAAACAAATCACTGGAAATATTACTGAATATTTGAAACCCCCTCTAAAACACACTTTGGGCTCATAATTCTATTTTGAAAATTCATGTTGTCAACAATGTTCCCAAGGTTATATTGCCACAAATATCAATAATAAGTTTGGTTTTAAGTTTAATCACTTTTCAGATTAAAATAAAACTTTATTTTTTGATGCAATTTCTGGTAATGAAAAACATTAATATTTATTAACAAAAAAAAAATTTATATTAAATTTCCTAATAAAGTGAACGTGATCTTTTTGAAGAACTCACTTAAAATATGCCTGGGTGAATAATTTCCTGTTTTTCTCACTGAAAATGAAATTTTAATGTATTTTTGGGAAACTCCTTTATCGCACTTAATAACTAAATTAAATAAAATAAGAGATAAATTACTTTATTTCAATTAAAAGGTAAAACTTTCCTTAAATATAAGAAATACTTATTTCAAAGTTTGAAATTCAAACTTAGTTTTATTGTTTGAAATATCGGACGATTCTATAGAATAGATGAGAATAAATATTTGAGTAGATTTCCAGCAATCGATACATAATAATGAAGTGTTAAATACTTCCCTAAACTTGTATTTATTGATAGATTTTCTCTAATTTATTGATATTATTCTCAAATGCCTTCAATAATATACAAATGCATTGAATTTATACCATATTTTTTCAATTATTTATTGCTTTCAATTAATATCTGACTTTTAGATGAAATTTTACCACTACTTACAAGTTGTTAGCAAGTTAATTTTTAATAAGTAATCTAAACTTATCCACTGATGTCAATCTGTTTGAGATAGAAATGGATTAATTTATTACTCAATTATAACGAAAAGTTGATTTCAACAATAATTTTCAATTTAAGAATAGATTTTAATTTTTTTAAGGGTTTAGTTATACTTACTAAATATATTTACCTAGGGCTATTTTCAAATAAATCTTCGCATTTTACCAAGATATTACCAAGATAAAACTATTTTCAGTATTTAATTGCATCACTTTGTTTACATTAAGTCAAAACAAAAGTTTATTTTTATATTTTAGTATTTTTTATTGATAAATACTTTCCTTAAACATTGAAATAATGCTATACATGTACATGAATAAGTTGAATGTACTTGTTCATATCACAGAGCATACACTAAAAATATGGCTGAATTGACTGCTCTGGTTTAAAGTATCAGGTATGACCATGCACACTTAAAGTTGGAAAACCGTTACGATTGAATTTTTAGGGATAGAAATTTTGCGCAAATTTTTATTTGAATTCTATGTTAATATACCCCTAGAAATTTCTAGTTCACCAGTGTAAGAACGGTAAATAATCAAGGCTGTAATTCTGGTTATGATATGTTCTGCTCATCGAAACAAACAAAACTCCACTTTCTGTCCGAATAGTTCGGGATTTTCATTTGCCAAGTTCAAATTTTTCCTAATTTAAAATTTTAAAAAGATCAGTTTCAATATTCCAAGATATCCATCTTTTAATGCAATAAATAAACTGGACTTTAGGTTTGAAATAAATTTTATTTATTTAACGATTCATTCTGTTGACTGAATTTTGCTGAAGTGAGCAAGGCAAATATTTTGCAAACAACAGACATCATTAGTTTTGTTCATTGTTTGGGCCAATAATTATATGGATTAGTGCTGACACGCGATACTTATCTTAAATGATTGCAAATCAAACTCTTTTCTATGGAATAACTCGATTTCGTGTCTAATTTGATCGTTTGTGTGTATGTAAAGGACCATGATACAAATGGGTACATATCAACTGACAGGTATAAGTTAACGGTTAACCTGAGGCCAACTTCTGATAAAGAGGTGACCGAATTGATTGAATTTATAGCTATCGTTACAAACGGATAGTATTTGTGTTAAACTAAAATTTATTTATAAGTTTTAGAGTATTTTTTTGTAAAATTTAGGCCAAAACACGTATGAAAAAGTCATTGACAGCAACAGTGAAGGGCGTAATTCATAATTCCTAATAACACTGTTTTCCGAGAAGCGATGTGTCAGACCTGTGTTTGTGTCAGATCTATGTTTCCGAATAAATTCTCATTCAAATTGAATTCAATGCCAAAAGATGTTAACCACAATTACTGCAATACTACCTGAGCGGAGAGCACCCGTCAAACTGGTTAAGCGAACCAAACGACGCACTTCTATATCATTGCCACAAATGATCGCCAATTAGTTGTATGTTTGCCCTACGAATAGAACGGAGTTATGCCGTTGTTAAGCATAGGTGTGTTCAACAGTATATGCAATAGTTGCGCTTGATGCAATTGATGCAAGTTTCAAGTTTTATTCCAAAGAATCGGAGTAACATTCAGTTCATTCCTCAGTAAATATATAATTCTCTTTAGAATTCATTGACTTTTTTCAAAGTTTATATAAATTTACAATAATTTTGAGAGTAATTAATGTTTAAAAGTTTGTGATTCGTTTGTTTCCTGTCGTAAAGAATAGGTATGAAAACAAACGAATGTTTTTCAAATGAATCACAACATTATGTTTGAGTTCAGCATTGAATCTAAAAATTGATTGTTATTTCGTGTCTTCTCTTCTCTGCAATTAATGTTTAAAAAGTGTTGTTTGCAATAACTTTAATCGCAAAGCAATGGATAGAAGCAATTCCTTCGGTTGTTTGAAATATACATTACTGTCCACCAATTTCTTGGGAATGGGTTTGGGAATCGCCGGTTTCATCACAGGTTTGGCTAAACCTGATATTCTTATGTCCAGAGAAGTGAGTGGCGCTCAACTGACTGTTTGTTCAGTTTTGTTGCTTTTTATTGCATTCATCGGTTTTGTGGGCGCACTTCGCGAACACTTTTATCTGTTGTTGATTTACGGGGCATTCATTTTAGTGTCTTTTATTTTGAGAATCTTATGGTTAGTTACGGGTTATTGGCATAAAGGGGAGACATTCATCTTAGACGCCACAATCGCCACTTCCATTATGTCATCCATTATAAAAGTGCTGATTATGGTGTTTGCATTCCTTGAGGCCCACGCCATCAGAAAAAATGTGCTCTTGGATGAAAAGTACCAGAAAAAGAAGAAGAATGTTCAATATGTCGATACTAAGAATCTAGCATAATTTCTGAGCTGATTAAACGGAAACCATGCGTTCAATAATTGATGAAATGTCCTTCACTACAATTCCAGTGCATTGAGAATATTAAATAACAAATTTTTGGCTTATATTCACTATTTTTTAGTTATTTTGGTTAAATATGACCTTGATTAGTCCAGTTGTCGATAAATCTGATGTAAAATTCTTTCATAATATTTTTGAAATCATAAATGAATTAAATAATTTTATTTTTATTAATATATTCATTAAAACACATGTTTTTCAATGCAATTGTTTTTAATATTCAAAACCATTTTTTTAAAAAGTCATTAATTTTATCATAAATTTTATTTAATAAAATAATTATATTTTGATAGAGTTTTGATAAAAAAATTTATTTAAATGAAATTCATTTTGTGTTTACTCTTCGCTTTATTTTATTAACGATAAAATTTATCTAAAATTTCATTGTTTTCGCAAAAAAAACACATTTTGTTATACAAATTGTATTCATTTAAAAGATCTCAATATTAAAAGTTTTTTAAAATGAATTTAAAAAAAATGAATTAAAACATAAATTAGAAAAAAATGAAAAGAAATTCCATGTCTTATAAAGAAAAATCTTTGAGGAAAGTCTTTTAAAAACATTGTTCAAACAATCCAAGGATATTTTAATTAAGAATTTGCTTCTATCTATAATGAAAATGAAGTCATTAATAAGAAAAAGCGTTTTTGTGTATAAAACTACTCTGGGAATATCAAATTACTCGATAGTTTCTTTTTTTTGATGTTTTCCTTCATTACATTGAATTAGACATTTCCAGACATTTTTCAATGTGGGGTAAATTTTAACGTTTATTAACGTTTTAGTTTTCGTTTGTTCAGTGTTTTAGATGAATAAGTAACCTTTTGTTTGTTTTGTTTTATCTTGTTCATTCTTTTTGTTATTATTTATTTACAACAAAAGTTCTCATAAATAAGGAAAATGTTATTCAAACGATGAAATTTAATGATAAATAACTGTATTTTAATGAATTTCTTTCAAATGAGTTGACTTTTGATCTGAAATAATTTTTTTCATTTCCTTATTTTTGAAAAAAAAATTTTGTTTTCAATGTATTCTTAATAACATTTTTCTTAACATAAAAATCCAATATTTCTTCAGTAAAAACATCTTTAAGTTGAGGTATAGTTTTTTTTCATTGTTTATATTTTTGGTTGAAATTTGTTTTGAAGACTCAAATCTTAACCAAAAATATTTTCCAATATTTTACTTACTTTTAGTCGAGAAAATACTTAACAAAGAAAATTGATTTTCGTTATATTTGTTGTCGTATTCTTGGTTAAATTCGTCACTAATCAAAATAATTGTTAATATATACATACAAAATAATTGTGTATATATATTTAGATCTTGGTAATTGTGTGTGTAGTCATAATTATTAATATATTCATTATATTTTGTTAACACTTTTGGTGGAATTAAACGACAGAATATTAATCATTTGGAGGAATAGTATTGTCTCCACTTATTTTATGGGCGGAAACATAACGTCGTCTTTAAAACCTTAGGAATGGAATGGCTTTTGTCCAAAAACTCATTAATTCATTAGAAAAGTTCAACAAAGTTAACGATTTCGTCGATAAATCATCAAATAATCATGTAAATACATGAATTAATCATGCTCACATCAAAAGCTATCTTTTTCAAATTTAAATCTAGTTATCAAATAGAAAATGACCTTACCCCTTTTATTAGAATTCAATGGCTTGATGTGAGTTCTCTTATATATTATTTGTTTTGAAGTTCTAATTGACATTTAATTGGATTTTGTTGTATAAAACACATTCATTAGTTACTAATCTCTATTTAATTACTTAAAAGAGTAAAAGACGGCAACATTTCTCATATTTGGTTCACTACTAATAAACTTTGTTTTTAAGTATTTACTAATGAATGCAATTAAAGGAAACTAATTTTATTTAAAACTTGTAATTAAACCCTATATTGAAAAATTTAAAACTTAGTTGAATAGAGCCTTTAAATTTCATTTGATTGTAATCAGGGCTCAATTTAAAGCCAATGGTTGTAAAATGAACTTGTTTATTAAGAAAACATCAAACACTTGATAATTGATAAAAAAAATATTTTCTAACCAAAGATTGTATATTGAGAGTAACCTAATTTTGGGCATTCATTCCACCAATTCTTTGTATGAATGAGCCATTCATTTATCAAACATTTTGAATCCCAAGAAGTCAGAGCTCATTGACATATAATTTGAATTTTATGCTCCCTTTTTACTGGAATACCACTTATTCTGTTCGGCAAATGATTACTAGTTTTCTTATCGTTTTTTTTATTATTTTAGAAAATTTATTTTAATCAGTTATTTAGAGTCTGAATATGAATTAAAAAATAAGAGAGGAATAGATGGGATGTCAATAACTTTTCATTAATATTTCAACTTTGAAGAGTGAGGTCAGGTCTGTTCCAGAACTCATTTTTCAGAAGTCGTTTTTCAGTTTATTTTATAAGAAAATAATTTGAAGAAATTAATTAAAATTTTCTTTTATAAAATCAAAAATTGTATTATAACTCAATTTAAGATCGCTTTCATAAAAAATGTGTTAAAAAAGCCTTTTTAGTCCAAAAGTGAAAAGTGGGTCAACTATACAAATAGTTTTTCTATTCATTTATTGAACAGAATAACTACGAATAAATTGAATTAACGAATATAATTGAATTTAATTTATTCGACTCCAGAATAAATTGTGTGAATTCAAAGTCATAACCGAAAACTTTTTTTCTGACGGATTAAAAAATATATATTTTTCAGTTATTAATAGATTTGTTGTTTGGTTTCCGGTTTAATATAACATTTAAACCCGTTTTTTATGTCTTTTAAACCATATTTCAATCGAATGCAATGTTTGTGAACATTGACCTCATTTTCCTAATTTTGTCGTTAATCTAAAGCCATAATAACCAGTAAATTGTTTGACACTAAAGTCAAAGAGCCTTTTGACTATAGCACTACTCTTATGGCAAATGTATGGCAGCACTGCATCGCTTTTGATATGACTTTCATCCAATTTATATTCCTTTTATTCGGTGGGCTTAACATTGAGGCAATACATTACTTCAATAGATTGTGTGCATTCATTCTTCAGCACAGAATGAGTATTAGAATAGAGTGTAGGATCAATAAAAACATGGAATACTTATACCAGTGCTTATGTCTGGCATGAGATCAACACTTATGCAATGCTAACAAATTTGTAAATAATATTGAGTGAACTCAATAAACACTAAAATGCATTCAATGATCATTTCATCAAAATTGCAAAAATCAGTCTTCACTTACAATTTAGTGGTTGAAAGCAAAATGATTATCATTTGATGTTCGGTAAACCAATTCAGATGTAGTGCTGAAAATACTATTTGACAAATGAATGGGTAAATGAACAGAGAACTGAATCGAGAACTGAATGAGTCAATAGAAAAGTCATGTCTTCAATAAAATATAAATATATTTTAATATTTATTAATGTAGTGGTCATTATTCTGAGTATTCTTGTGTTGGTTTTCGTCCATCAAACAGATAATGAAGATTTTATTGAGAAAGTGCTGATTGGAGTGGCATTACTCGCTTATTGCCTATCAATTATCGGATCCATTGCTGTGGGATTAGAAAATTTATGCATATTATGGTTGTATGCGTTATCCCTTTCCATCATATTTGTCATTTGCGGCGCTTTTCTTGTCTACAACACATTGAATGGTCTACTGAACGATGAACAGCAATTAATTACTTTCCTCAGATGTCTTCTGGTGTCAGTGATCGGTATCTCTTCAGTTCAAGTATTGGCCGCATATTATCTAATATATCGCATAGTAATGGAAAGAAGAATAAATCGCTACAATCAGTACAGACTGACCACTGCTCTCAATATCGATGAACTCTAAAAGTGAAAAGACTTGTTTTCATCCGATAATATATTCAAAGTTTATTCTAATGAAATGAAACATAAATTATGATTCAATGATATAATGATCTAATGGTGTCTTCAAAATATATTTATATTTTATTCGTTGATTCGTTGACTAATCGATTCATTGAATTCAAACATAATTTTTGTCTTTTATGTTATATATCAAAGTCTGGTTTAATGTCAAAGAAATCAACAGAAGACTGAGTCGAAGTCACGCAAAATTTGCAAAATATAAACTATTTATTAGTTCATTAAGTTTTTAAACCAATCGTTAGTAAAAAGAGAGAGTCGTTTCCATTTATACTAAAAATCAACTCAAATAAGAAAATACTCTCCGGTTATAGTTATAGTTATACTTATAATTATAATTATAGTGTGAATAACACTTACGATAATTCATAAAATAGTTTTATTCACTTTTTCTTTATTTATGAGACATTATTTTGATTATAAGTGATAACTAAATCTTATGTTTATATTATTAAAAATTTTGCAAATTTTCTCATAGAAATTGTTTTCCATAACTCAGAGATAAGAAGTGCTCCAAAAGAGGATACTTTCGATGAAGAAAAGGAGAAGAAGAAAGTATACAAATAAACAGGAAATCGATGCAAAACTCAATGATTACAAAGAGTACCGGCAGTAAAAGTCTGGTTATTATTCTGTGCATAATTTTATTGGTTTTTGCCGTTACGGATCTCTTCCTCACAGCTATTATTGGACACGAAGTTCTTCTGGTGGCAAATGTCGACAGATTTTTGTTATCTGTTTATTCAATGATTTTAATTATTGAAGTAATTGTCGCACTTCTTGTCATTACATTTGAAATGTTTTATTTAAATCCATTATATTTTAAGATTTTATTAAGTTTTTTAGCCCTCATTTCTATTACTTTGAAATTCATTTCTAAAATCAATGTTTTAATCGGTTTTAATATTACTTTATTCGTAACTTTTGTTGAATTTGTTTTAATTTTATTGATTTTAGCGCCGAATAGAGTTAGAAATAAATTCAATTTTTATATCTGTTGTTAATTATAGAGAATTAAAGCAATTTTATGAACAAAACAATTATTGCCTTCAGATTATAATTTAGTTTATAAAAATGTATGAAATTATATTAAAGTCATTTTGTGATTGTATTTAAAGTATTTAAATAATAATAATATGAAATAAAAGAAAATATAAACAATATAAATGATGAATAAATTTGAATAAGCATGGTCATAATATAAAATGCCACTACAAAAACAATGGTATTTAACGGAAATAATCGATAAAATCTTAACTTTTATGTATTTATAAGTTTCTGAAATGAGTTTTATATTTAAAGCTCTCTTTTTGTAATAAATTATTACAAACGACTTATTAGTTAATATTTATAACTCTCTTTTCAATATTTAAAATCATTGTATGAAATCATTTTAATATTTTATTCCATACAATCGGACCCAAACCTTATTTAGTTGATTCTAGTTATAAAATCCCTCCCATAAGCTAGATCAAATTCATTTTCTAACTGCAAATATGGTTTGTACTGACATTTATGCTTTTTAAAATTAATCCTTTAAGCTTGGATATTTTTAGCATAATTACATGAAATAAGTCAACATGCATAAATAAGTGACTCAAAAAATAAGCTAGATTAAAAATTGATTCATATCCCATTGAAAAATCATTTATTTTCTTTACTAAAATCATTGGCTTTACTTTAATTAAGTTTTATCTTAAATTTCAATACAAAAATTTTTAAGTAATTATTATTAGAAGATTACTATTATATACTCAAAGTTTTTCCCATTATTTTTAGGTAATTTCTAAAAGCTTTTATAATATTAAAATCAATGAATTTAACTTGCTCAATCAATGATCAATAATCAATGATTTAAAAAGCTCTTTTTATTTGTATTTTCAATAAATCTGACTGGTAGTTTTTTGTGTGTTGAAATTCCCTTAATTTAAAAAAATTAAAGATTTTTCTGAATTATTTTATTAATAATAGAGATAATCGAAAAATTCCAAAACACGATTTAAAGTAGGATATGAATCAATCCTTTATCTAGATTAATTTTTGAATTATACATATTGACTTATAAACATGTATATTATGCAATTATGTTAAAAATATCCAAGAAGAAAGTGATTAATTTTTTTAGAGACATAAATGTCAGCCTACAACCAGCAAACCATGTTTGAAGCTAAAAAAATAAATTTGATCTAGGTTATGTAAGATATTTTATAGCTTTGAATCGATTTTTTTTTGTTTTTTGGGTCCGACTGTATTTGACTCTAAGTCCTATTTTTGCTCACTTTAAGTCTTTTTCTAAATACTTATTTTGACAAACAGTCAAATTATAGTATAATTTATATAAAATATTTATTGTTTTATTCAATTCTAATGGGAATAACTTTCAAAAAAAATTGATTACAAGAGTCGAGTTTCCATCGATTGCAGTAATCAATCATTTTCTCTAAATTTGAAGTTCAAACTGAAGTTCAAAAAAGGGGTACTTTTATGAAATGCAAATCACTTTTAATTAATTCTTTTGCCGACAATTTTTTTCCGCATTCAATACATTGAATAGAATTAGTTTATAAATGTTATGCTCTGAGAGTTGACTCCACCCGCATAGTAACCGACAGTAAAAAGCACTGGACACAAGTTTTTTCAGTCAAAACAAACACTAAATCTAAATAAACGAAAACATTTTGGCGAACATTAAGTTATTCTCAATTTCTTGTATCGATTATTTGATTTGCGAACATTTAAATACATATTAAGTAAAAAAAACATTTCCAGACGTAAAAGAAGTCATTACTTAACAGAAATAAATTTAAAAGTTTATCAACTGATCTGATTATTTACGTCAAGGATTGCATTAGGATTAGAAACGCTATTCTTTACTGAGTAATACTATAATAGATTGTGACATTTGAAGAATAAGATCAATGTAATTCTACCACTAATTGGTGGGCCACTATTTTTTATAAAAAATAGAATATTTTTATAATAAATGAGGGATAAAATGAGGGATAAAATGAGGCAACTCCTCCATTATTATAGTAATTGACTTAATTGAGTGAATTTTTAGCCTCAATTTATTTTATCTTATATTTGGTATTCTTTTGTTTTCAATAAATGTTTTAAAGGATTTTTTTTATTTTTGAAATAGTATTCAATAGTATCTAATCTTTTAATTCCTTTAATGAGATTTTATTTTAATTTATTTGATATTTTGAAAAAAAGGTTTTAAATATTATAATTAAAAATTTATATTTTAAAACATTTAAATAAAGTATTAGAATAAAATTTTTAATAAAAATCGTTAATTATAGCAAGATAAATCAATCAAAATGAAATATTCTTACCATATTTTGTTGAAAACAAATCACTCAATACTTAAATATTTTCACTTCATTTTTGTTTTGTGTAAAATTTAAACTGTAAATCAATGATTTAAGGTAAAGAACCTTGGTACTATTTACTATATTCGTATGAAAAACTTAGTTAGATTACTTATTTATTTAATAGATTCTATTCTAAATTTTCTATCTTTCTATTGGTTAACATTTGAGACCTGGTATTTACACAGAACTTTAATTTTAATTCTCAAATACTTCAAGTATACAAGTTCATTTTATCAAGTTCATTCTAAAACTATATCCTTTAATAATCATTTATATATTGAATATTTCATCTGTCCTATACATTGTTTCATGGTCAATTCTATGTTATAAAGAAAAAAAAATACTAACCAATGGTTAACAATAATTTATTTAAAAGTGTAGACAAATAAATATATATTTAAATCACAAAAAATTCTAATTTTCAACATACTTTTTTGCTTGCTCAAATATTGGCGATTTTTTGAAAACAACTTTCCTAAATTAAAATTAATTATATCATACACCTTATCCTTAAATACCTGATTATACCAATTGATAAAATAGCAACTAGCAAACTCAAAATGTTTAGTTTTTCTTTCAATAAATTATTAAATGTATTCAATAAACAAATTATAGAAAAAGAGTTTCAAAAGGAGTCCAACAAAAATAACTATAAATTAATATTTTATTTTCATGAAAATGAATTACACGTATGTTTTAAAATAATTTGATCAGGGAAATTTTGTTACGAACTTAATGCATGTCTTTGAAATTTTCATTAGCATGTTTTAAAACATTTATATAAGCATAGTTACTTGCTACAATAAACACATTCATAAGAAAATTACTTATTTTATAAATGGATGTGAGAATAATATTATTAATTGAAGTCATGTCTAAGAAAATAAAGAAATTCTTGTGAAAAGTTAAACGATTGTTAATAGAATATTGATTTGCAAATGAATAAACGAGGAAAAGATCGATAGCCAGACCTCAAATTTATGTTCGGGTTATTGCACTTTAGGCTCAATTGGAGTGAATTTGAATGAAAATTGATTCAAAGCATTATTGTTTCAAAGCATCCAATCATAAAAACAGTGAACAAAAAATGAGTGGACAGAAAAGTAATTCGGATAATACTTATAATGAATATAAATGGCATTTCCCAACATTTAGAGTTCAATATCATGTGTTGAAAGAATGCTATCATTAATGAAATAAATGGAAAATTATTTTTTCTATTCAATGATTAGTCTAATGTCTAATGAGTTAATTATATAAATTCTATTCCCAAGAGTACACCAAAAAAATTATGGAGTGGTCTCTGTATTGGTATTAATATTAGATATTTCCCCAAAAGAAGGGAAAACTAATCGATTGAAAAGCTTATGAATAAAGAGTTTTGTCAGTAGTTTGTGTTCAGACGACACATGAGTTTTTCCATATCTTGTGTTCGGAATAAAGTTATGTTTCCTCTTCTGATTCAAAGTGTTTTCATTTTACTTAATCTAATTTCGTTTCTTTTGGGAATTATAAGTATTATTTCGCTTTTATTAGTTCCAGAAGAATATGGAACCAATGATTGGCAAATAAGAAATCTCTTAATTTATTCGATTCTGTTTGTGATTGCGTCCAAAATCGGAATCATTGGCTCATATTTTATGTGCAAACTTTGTCTCATTATATATACCGCTATTCTATTCATTTTTATTTCTTTCAATTACATCATTTGGTTCTTATTCCCAAAGCAGGCATTAATTCAGGCCCCCACCGAATTCATCTTGCTCACATCTTTGTTTGACCTTGCTGAATTAGTCTGTGCTGTTTATTTGATTCGTATCATCAGAAAAGAACAGTTACTCAACAAAGTGACTCCATTGAAATCAATTGAAACTCTTGAAACAATTGAAACTCTCGAATAATTGGTCACATCTTAAGCCGATGAAGACTTTCTGCACTAATTGGAAGACATTTGTTTAGGAATATAAATGATTGCAACACAAATGTTTAGTACATTTGTATTTCTCTTTTTTACTTTAAGTAGTTTTCAATCGGATTATATAATAAGATTTGTTTTAAATAAGATTAGAAGAGATTTGAAATAAAAGAAGAAATGTTTTGAAATTATAAAATCCATTTCAGGACTTTTGTATGGAATTTACTTTTTTATTTTTTACTTTATATTTTATACTAGATCTCTTACTTGTATACCCAATTACCAAAAATAAATTTTGAAACTTATTCATCTTGTAAACATTTAAAAACTAAACAAGTTGTCTTTGGTTTAAAGTAGTGAATAATACTTTATGTCTATAAATTTTTATTTCTTTTTCTAAAGAAAAACAAAAATCTTTTCAATGAAAATATGATTTATTATTAAATGTTATATTCAGTCAAATATCGAGTGTTTATTCATCCGAGAGTTCGATGTCTTTATCTTTTTTATTGACGTTTCGCTCCATATCTTCAGTAGAAGTTCCAGTAGAGGATTCCTCCTGACTCTCCCCTCTTTGGAAAAGCATTCTTAAGAATCGCATCAAATATTGTCTGACATTAGCCTTTCTCAACGAACCGCCGGCGACCACCGAAAGAGCCAGACTTAAGGCTATCGATATTATTGCCCAATCAGGTAATGGTCCCATTCCAGTGTCCATTCCTTTTGCAATTTTAGAAAATTATTATAAAATTATATTTTTATTCAAAACTGACCCAATCCTCGAATGCATTTGCCGTTGAGTTTGCGACCACTAATGCACTGACATCTGCCCAAAACACACGTCGACTCTGGAAATCTGGAGGAGCACTCATTTCTCATTTGACAGTAAAATGCTTTGCCTTTCATTTAATCAATCAGTAAATCATAAGTTTTTAATTTAAATTAGTTTTACTAACATTTGAATTGTATTTGCATTGAAGTCATATCGCATTCACAGGTTTTGTAATAAGAGTCACAAATGCTATGCTTTGCAGTGCAGTCCTCATGAGTCGAACAGTTGTGATTCAGATTCATCTCTAATGCAAAGTAGCATGGTATTTTTTAAATTGGTATACAAAGACTACTAACCGATCACTTTATTATTTTCGGCGAATTCATCGAAATTAAAACTATTGTCAAATGAATTATCGGTCGAAGAAGTGGTGGATTTGTTTTCGCGATCTTCACATTTGACCCCAAAATGTAAAATAAGAAATAAAATAAATGAACAAAATTTGAAACGCATTTTATTATTTAAAAATGCCTTAAACTCATCCGAATAATAATGATTTGAATAATAATATGTTATTCAATAAAAGCATTGACTGATAGATAATCGGAAATTCGTCACAAAATCATCAAGCAAATCATCAATTTGATTATTCACAGCAAAATAATCAAGGAAAATTGTAAATAACTAGGTCATTTTACCAACGCTGTCAAGTTTATCATGATATTTATAATTAAATACCAAAAAATAGAGTGATTTTGTCAGTGATGTTCAATTGAATCAAAAGTTATGAATTCATTACTTTTATATTCAAGACTCGAGAAAATGGAAATCCATTTCCTTTTTGTTTTTTCATCAATTTATTAGACTTTTGTCTCATTTCAGTTATCTTCAGTGAATTATATTTTTTGTCGGTCATTAGTTTCAATGAATACAAAGATAGAGTCCTTTTTGTCTTTTCCGGAAAATTTGGTTTAAACTAATATAATTGCTTATTAATGTCAATGTTAATGTGATCATAATACTTTTGAAATTGTTGAAAATTAAAAATATATTTTAAAGATAATTCTTAAGGGATTTTAGAAATTTTTTTGTTTTTTTTATGTTTTAGAATTTTGAAAATATTTTGACTCTCATTTAAAAAGAACTCGATATACATGACATCACTCTTTGACCTTTTCT
>JAQIXI010000645.1:0-20333 GCA_034700165.1 Galumnidae sp. Gr-Ori-00277
AAAATAATTTACTCATTGACTCTGATTAGAGCCAGAGTTGAGAACTATATGACAGTCATAGGTAGGACTGTCTCAATATAAATTTTATATAACTTAGAAACTCGATTTAACCGGATGTTATTTCATTACAACCCATATAAACTGTTTCAATATATACAGTTAACACAAAAATAGGTGGGAATAATTTTTAAAATTGGCAACTAGGTTATAGATAATTTTTCGTTAATTATTCTATTTCATAAATATATAAAAATTCAAATCACCTTGTTATTTTTAGAGATTCAGTGATTTTTCTAAAGTATGCCATAAAACGAACAAATCATCATGTCTCTCTTAAACAACTTAAGATATTTGAAAAACTCCAAAAGTATCTTGTGTATAATTGAAAATAGAAAGTTGAATTTTCTGAGTTTTGTGATTAAACCAGGTTTTAATATGATATAGTCTAAATATAATAAAACTCATTTAAAATTTTAATTTATATTTGAGCCCTAAAATCTTTAAAAACCCATAGAATTTACGGATTCGTTTATCATATTATAAGCTAAAGTAACCGAAAGGCTTAGTATAACTTCCTCTGCAACCAACCTTTCGTCCACCCCTTCAATCATCATACGGTGTACCCCATCGTATAATACACAGGACCGACAAGACGTTAAAACTCGAGATCAATGGTCGTCAATCAACTGTAACTAACGACCGCCTTAAACCCGCTTATAGATCCACCGGTCAATGAAACCCAACCGACAAACAGTTAATAATTCCCACACGCTTTGGACGTTATATTCGCTTCAATTCAATGTCAGAATACAATTATTTGTAATTTTTAAAAAGAATGTATTGTCAGTCACTCGGAGGAGTGTACTATAAGGGTCGCATTAAATTATCTCATACTCACACCGACTCTCATAATTGGCGACACGACGGGGAGAGAGGGGAGAGGGAGCTCTGATGCCTGTTTGGAAAGCGTTTAAAATCTTGTCTTTGATTTCATTTCATTTAAAAAACTCTTTGAGTGAAAATCAAAAATGTTTTACTAAAACCTTTATCCGATTCATACCATCGATAGTAATGAAGACATTCATACGAAGAGGAGAAGCAAAAAGTTAAAAGTCCTTAACAACAATGGCTCGACAGCGGAAGTCACGACAAAAAGGGATTCAACACTTCCGCTTCAGATCTAAAGACTTAGGATACTGAAGAAATCGGATGAAATAACTATCAAAGATATAATTTAGTCAATACTTGGATGTTATCCACTAAAAGGAGAGAAATCCTTAAAAACAACATTAAATACTGTTCTCTATCAGATAAATGGCTATGAATACAAAACCATTAAACAGATTTATTAAAACTTTTTTAGCGAAAATATTTTGGGAAATATGTCGACTTTTATTGTTTGCTAAGGGATCCGAACTTCAATCTTCGGAATCACTCGGTTTTGGCTTATCCTTACTTTTCTGTTCTTCTTCTTTGAGTTTTGCTAAACACCTCTTTTACGCGTTTGGGTCCCGGTTTTGATTTTTTCGGTTCTCTTCATCCGAATCTTTATTTTTATTCTTTTCAATATCTGAAGTGTCAGAATCGTAGGCTTTTTATTCTTGTCGTCATCGAAATTGATAACTTTTTGGGGACATTTTCTTTCCTTCTTCTCCTTTAAGTTTTGTTAAACGCACCTCTTTTGTTCTGTTTAAGGTCCGTTTCTCTGTGCCTAACTTTCGATGGACTTCTTCTCCTTCTCGTTATCGGACTCGGAATCAGTTATATCTGGTTATGTTCTTTTTCAATTTGTAGTCTTCAAAATCAGAAGAATCAGAATCTTTTTTATAGATCTTTCTTTAGGTTTTTGTTTCATTTGTTTCTTTTTCTTATGTTTCTCGTCATCACTCGAATCGTCTGAACTTAAAAATGTTTTAGTTTCTTTTGTTTTAAATCAGATTTTGAGAGACCACTCGTCGACGGCTTTTCATAAGACTTCCGCCGTTCCATATGTTTGTCTTTAAGTCTCTCTTTGCATTTGTGTCTGTATTTGTCTGCCCTTTTCTTTTCCCGTTCCCTCTCTTTGTCTTTTTAGCGCTTTGTTTTTCTTTCCATTTGCTCTTGAAGTCATGAAAGAGATCTGGACAATCCATATTCTCAACCGGTTCCCACGTCATGTCTTTGTCTGAATGTCCCTTCCATTTCAGTTGATATAACCAAATGAATTATCTCTTCTTTGGGTCGTAGTTTCCGTTTGTCGCGAATCTCTTCGACGACATATAATTCATTTCCTTCGGATTTGAATACTTTGTCGTCAGAAATGTTTCCGCTTTTTTCTCTTTTTTCTTGTGGTCAGAAAACAAACTCATTGATGAAGAATTCGATGGCATTTTCTTACAATAAAATGTCAATCAATTAATTTCTTTAACCAAAAAATTTGTCGAAATTGCGATGGAATTTAGTTTAAGTCAAAACCTTTAATTGTTTTATAAAATCTTATTTAAATTAATGCCGTGTTTTTGGGCCGAATTAGTGCCTCATTTCATAAAAAACATTGAAACTTAAAGCCATTGATTTTGTGATTAGATGTTGAGGCAATCAAATAACTAATTTCATTCTACAGATATGTTTTGATAGAAGATAGTTAAGTCAAACTCATCTGATTTGAAGACGAATAGACGACAATTGATTTGTGAAAACAACTTCTCTTTGGCGGACAAAACTTTACTCAAACTCTTCGTTAATTATGTCTTCCGTTTACTCGCATTAGTTATGGATCTCAATCTCCAAATGAATATTTTTAATATCACTCCTGTTCTCCAAAAGTTCCACATTTGTCCGGAGCCTAAAGTCATTTTGACAGCAGTAGATTGTCTTGAATTGCGTTAAAGAATCAGAGAATCTGTTTGTCGTTTGTCAATACATTTGGTTCAATGACTTAAAGTCAATGGTTTGCTCTTCTGTTTATGCATTAAACCTTTTTTTGAGTGTCTGTCATAAACTCATTGCTCATCACTTTGAACCACGACTTTAATCCTTTGTGTTTATTCTTGTAAATTATCTGCAAAAAAAAATTATTGAAAAAAAGAGAAATAATCGTAATATCAATTTGAATACCATTTAAATCATAACAATTATCGGCCAAACATTAGTCCCAAATACAGAATCAATCAGACAATTGACTGTTCAAATGATTTGTTTATCACTCATTATATATGAATCGAAGCCTAAGAGTGTCTGTTATTAATGCCATTCAAAGAATTTTAAATAAATTTACCTTTGAATAAATCGTTAGACTAATGAAACTCTTCGATATCAAACAATTTGTAAGTCATATTATAGTAACAAACGATGATAACAACCAATTGGTTAGCCTTGAAATTTGTTCTCTTATTTTGAATGTTTAAGTGAGTCATACGACACGACTATCGAAGTAGTGACTAAAATTAAAATGGTTTTCTTCTGAAAAACCTCTTATATTTACAATTTTTTAGGAAAATTGTCTTTTGAAACAACAAATTAGTTGATATCTCAGAGAGAGTATCAAATTTCTAATCAAAAATTGATTCAAAATTATCAAAATCTGAAGACATGTCTTTTGTCCCAAATTTTAGTCACAATTATGTTGTTTTCGGTCCCATTTATTAGTTCTCAGATTAAAGAAATTATTTCTCCAAATCTAATGGAATATAAAATAATTAAAAATTGATGTAATAGTTATCTCATAATATGAGTCTAATATTATTGTAAATCTCTCAATTTTATGTTACCTTGAAAATTTGGTTAAAAAGTTTAATCGTTGGAAAATCATTGTCTTTCAGTCATAAGACTCAATCTACTTTTTTATCTCTGTTGTCATTTTTAGTAAGAAAGAGCTCTTCTGCAGTCTTTATGACATACTGTTGTCATTAATGAGAAGTATGTCTTCCGATAACTTCTGGTAACTTAAAAATTTGATGTTTAATTAAAGACAATCGTTTGCATTCACTTCATTCAAGATATTAAGTCTGTCTTCTAATTGCCGGACCTCTAACTTCTTCAGTAATATCTTTTTCTGAAGATCGCGAGACTCTTCTGTTGCCATTTGTTTTGTTTTGTTTAACTGATTGTTAGTGTTTTATTTACCACTTCTCCCAACCCCTCAAAATTTTGGTAAGGAATGGACTCAATATTGTGACTCAAAACTAATTCAAATAAATGTTTTCTTTCATCATTCGAATTCTCATTACATGAGTGAGCGATAATTTTAGATTTAGAAATTACTTCGTTTTTCTTAATCACTTCAAATTTAATTCACCATTGTTTACACTTTTTAAGTAAAACTTTTGATTTCAAATGGAGTCCAGTTCTCATTCTTTCGATTTTGTAGGTCTTTGTCTTCGAGTAAATAAATAATTATTTGTCGAATCTTAATAATAGAAGCGAATTCACTTTTCAGAGCTTTCCTTTCGATATCAAAAGCCCTCCAATTGTTATATTTTGAAAAAACTTTTGGATCATTCAATAAGTTTTGGTTTTTGTCATATTCGGAGAATAAAATTCGTTTTAATTCATTCTTTCATCACTGGCTTCGTTTGTGACAACTCTTCGGCAAAAGTGCGAATTAATAGTTTCCACATAAATTAAGTCGTTTCTAAACGTTTAATACAATTAAATATTTTCTTTCTTTTTTGATTTGAAGCCTTATTTTCACACCTTTTGGCCAAAACTTTGGTTTTGACTTTTTCTCTTAATTTTATAAAATTTTAATTTCAAATCCATATTCTTATTTAAAAATCTGCTCATTTAACTAATTCTTAAGTTATGTTGCGATTCGTTTCACATTTCTTGATTGAAAACTTTGTTCAATTTTTTCCAATGGTTTTGTATTTCTTGAACTGAAATGAGCCCCAAATGTTTCATAAACTCTGTTTGAGTTAAGTCTTTGCTTGACTTTTCCTTTTCTTCGTTGAGATATTTATTTGTGAATTCTTTGTCGTAATTATTCAAATCTTTTGATGTCAAGCGATATAAAACTTTATTAGAATTTAATTAATAGTTAAGCCGCAAATTTAATTTTAAAAAATTGTATAATTGACAAAAACTACTAATTTCGATAATTTTGGACTAAAACTCATTCGTTTATCACACTATAAGCTAATACTTATGAAACGCGAACCTCTCTTAGTGTTGACTAGAAGTGGTGAAAGCATTTTTATTGAAATTATGGAAAAATGTGTCCAACAAAAGACAATATTTTTTTCGGGAGTCACCACAAAATAAGAACCTTTTTGGCCAAAGATTTATCTATTTTGGATCTTTTGATTTCAGGAATATTTTATGGTATTCTATTAAAGAATATCACGTGAAACACTTTTGTTGCTTGGCACATTTTGATTAGACTTAGAAAAAGTCGCTATATTGTATTAATGTTGAAAAATAAATTGAACATCTTGCCCCTAGGTGGCTTTATCTTAAGTCCAATCTAAAAGTGCCAAGCAACAAAAGTGTTTCACTTGAAATCATTTATTGGAATACCATAAAATATTCCTGTAATCAATTGATTCAGGTTTTTATTTGGTTTCCTATGGAATTTTTGCCAAAAACAGTGATATTAAAGTTATCATAAGTCTTTTGTCTCTGAACCGATTTGAATGATCTTGGTGTCACATTAAACAATTACTCTTTCTCTATAATGGCCATTCAAAATATATTTGATATCCTCTCAGGTATGACCTTTGACTATGACTTTTGCAAATGTCCCAAATTTTTTATTAATAAGTCACGTGACATAGTTGATTGCACAACACAAAATATAAGAAATATGGATGTTTATTAATCTTCTTACAGATTTGATCTATCTCTTTTAGTCTAGGAGTAATAGCCAAAACCAATGCGACAAGATTTTGAATGGCTTAGTAACAGGAAA
Source organism: Galumnidae sp. Gr-Ori-00277 (assembly GCA_034700165.1). Taxonomy (NCBI): domain Eukaryota; kingdom Metazoa; phylum Arthropoda; class Arachnida; order Sarcoptiformes; family Galumnidae; species Galumnidae sp. Gr-Ori-00277. The sequence continues at coordinate 5,888 of JAQIXI010000645.1, forward strand.
ACCTGATTTAAAGATCGGCGGGAATGAGTTCCTCCAAAGTTCCACCACTTCTGAGGACTAATAATGGATTAATATTTGATTTGTTTTATAATTTTCAATTCGATTCAATAAATGGGAATCCGATTCAAAGCGGTAACACATACGAAGGGAAAATCCAATTGAAAGTCACAAATTTAGCTCCAAATGAAGAAATGGATTATCTGTCAAACAATTTGTCAAATAATGAGATCCCGAATGCTATCGAATTCTGTGAAGTTTCCACTTGAAATCCAAATAAAAATTCAATGAACACAAATAACTCAAAATTAAAAGCCTTTTCAAACTATAAATTCATTGAAAGCACTTCCAGTAAATAATTGTCAAAAATAGTGACAGCAAATAAGATAAAAGTGAAAATCGTTCGCATCCTAATGGTTGACACTCCGATCACTCATCCAATTGTGGAAACCACTCAACAAAACTTAGGTACAGATATTTGTCCATAAAGTTAGTGTCGTTGAAGAGTGGATGATACAACAAATTTTCAAAACCAAATCTTATAAACAATAGGAAAAAATTAGTTTAATATCAAATGTTTGTCACAATTTTACGAAACAAGTTTTGACTCAAAGGTTGACTCTATCGACCCTTTTCTATCGAATTCTTTCCGTAATTTTTTTAATTGCAGTTTAACAAAATGATCAGAAGCGCGAAAAGGGTAGACCACTAAAAAACAGGTCTCCCGAAGGATAGGCGATCGTAAAAAAAGAGATCAACAAAAGGATCAAATGTGGTGTCGTCTCAGAAAAAAAACTAATGAAGTTGAATCTCAAAGTCTGTATGAAAGACAACATTTATTAAAAATTTGCTTTCATTTACAGAATAAATCTCTTCGAAAAAGAAAATCAAAGATTAAAGAACTTAAAGAAGAAGTCAACCATTTGAAGACTCAACTAAGAGATTATCGGCTTTGGATGACAAAACAACTCCACCTCACTGATTATCAAATCGACGACAAAATGAAGGAAATAGAAAAAACATTAAATAAGTAAATAATCTGAATCTCATTAATTATTTAATTTTGTCGTCAGTTTCGACCATATTTATTAACATAAACCGCTAATAATCTCTCGATTCGTATTACATAATATCAGAGATTGCGCTAAATACTGATTTAGGACACAAAAGGGTACACAATTTAGTACACTAAATGCTAATTAGATGGCATTAAAAAACATATTTACATTCTTTTGCTTTTTATCAAATAAATAAATTGCAGCAAAATTATAAAATATAATTAAAAGTTATTTTTATCATATTTGGTGACTGACGATAGTTATCAAAGCCAGGGACTAAAGCATTAAATTTTAATAAAGTATTGTAAAATAAATTTGAAACAAAGAATAAAATGGCGAAAACTTGAAGTTCTTGTGAGTAAAAGCTAACTTTCCCTCAATATATGCGTCCGAATAACTGCACGAATAAAGAAAATGCGGAAAAAATAAGTGAATGATCTGAATCTTTCATTTGTTAATTTTGTTTAATAAACACTTTATATATGTATTGTTTTTTAATCGACTTTATATTTTCAAATAAAAGCTTAGGTTTAAAATCTTGTTTTTTGTTTCCACGATTTGCTCTTAAATTTCAACAAAATGTATTTTATACTTAATTTAAATTTAATTGGTTCAAAAACAATATTATTCTACAATTTCACAGAATAAAATGTAATATAAGAATAGTATACATTTTTGAAAAAATAATTGTTATAAAAATATACTATAAAAAGTGGGAAACAAAAAGATCGCGACTAAACGGTACAAAATTAATGCTACAATAATGCTGATATCATTTTGTACTGAACGAAACAAATATAAAAACAATTTAAGTTACTTGGTAGTTGTGTGAGCACATAATTATGGAAAATGTAAGGATTTCTTACGATTTTGCACAACTCAATTGAACACTACAGTTGGTATTCTCTGTCGGAATTCACTGTGGTATTCATTGTTGGTATATTCTGTTGGATGAGCTGTAACTGAACTAGAATTTATTGAATTGAAATATTTGAAACACAAGAAAAGTCTGAAATCGCTAATAAGTGCTAATAAATTATTGCTGATATCATATTCTCCTCTCAAACGACAGGCTATAAGTCCAGACTAACAGTGGTTTCACTCTTTAGTCGGCATTGAAAAAGTTAACAGTTGTTAACGAAACAGTACTGTTTTCCAAAAGACAGAGAATACCAGCAGAAGTGGTCAATTGAGTTGTGCAAAATCGTAAGAAATCCTTACATTTTTTTATAAAAATAAAACAATTTACCCTTTTTATATCTTACCATTAGCTTTCGGCATATTGGCAGCAGAAGATATTAAAACTCTTTAGAGAAAAACATAACTTTTGTTTAAAATTTTATAACATTAATGATTACACTTTGATTATAAAATATTTATTTGTTTAATATAAATTTATTAATATTTGAATTTTAACCGAGAATCAATTGAGCCTTTACAAAGCTATTAAAAAACAAATCAATGGAAACTTTTTGAATGCCCTAATATTTCGTCATTCACTTCAATATTAAATTAAATAAATCACAAAATTTTATGATAAATGTATTAATTTATTTGCTTAAAATAAAATTAGATAAATTCTTATCACGAAAAATATTTTGTCACTTGTAGGTGCATTTTATAATTTAAGAAATATTATAATATTTAATTTACTAAACATGAAAATATTTTGAGTATTACAAATAAGTTGTATATTTTTCCTATAGAGAGCGCACTATTAATGATTTGTTTAATAAAATATTTAGAATTTTTTTTTTTATTATAAATAAAATTGTATTATAAACCAGAGCTAAAGTTTTAGCCACATTTTAGCCAAATTTATGCGAATATATTATGATATATGCAAAAAATTAAACTTGGTCATATATAACATTATTAGAAAAAGCAGAGAAATTGTTTATTAATAAAATAGTTATAAATCATAACTTTATATATAAAACCAACTATATATTGATTAATTACTTTATAAAACTCAGAAGAGTTGTTTCTTGGTGAAATAAGGTATTTATTTGAATAATTTAATTGAACTTAGCTTTTGATAACTACACTTACTTGGTCAATATTTTTAAAAATTATAATTGATTATATCATCTTTTGTGTCTGAAAAGCCTTCCTATATTAATATGACATTAATTTAAAATAAGCAAGGAAAGTTTTAATAAAATAGTTGTGAAATATTAAATGTACATTTCTTATAATAGCTTATAATGACTTAATAAAAAGGACTAAATAAAACTCTCTAAAATGAGTTGTCTTGGTAAAAAATAAAAAAAAAATAGAAACTAACTCTCGAGCATTACATTTGCTTTATTAGTTCATCTAGTAAATAAGGCAAATACTTCATACATTGTGGCTAAAATTATAACCTTGATTTGAACAAGTATATTTTGTATTTTATTAAAAATTTTATCAAGATTATAATAGTTTCTTAAATATATTATTTAAAATATTTTATTAGAATAATACTAACATGATCATTATTAAGCTTTATATTTCTTCCTAAAGATGGCGGAATATTTATGATCTTTATTTATAAATAATAAAATGTAAAAAGCGGACAAGATAATTTTTCTATTTGCAAACTGATGATTGTTAAGACCAACTAGGGTAAAATAGAATATATAAAATAATAAAATAAAATTTATCCAGTAAAATAAAATGTAAATATAACTTTCACATATGAATGATAAATTAGGGTTAAGCAAACAAGGCAAATCTTTTATGTTAAACTATTTACAAGTTCTTTGCGTTTCCGTAAAACTTTTGTCCTCAAAAGCAATAGTTTTGTCTTAAGAGATGGTAAAAGTTTGCCTCTCAAGTGATGTCTAAACGTAGAAAACAGTGCACACAATATATCAAATTAAGGCCTTAACACAAACCAACTATTAGTAGACTATGTATTTTGTGTATGTTTGCAATCCCTGTGCAATCAAACAGATATCTTACTTAAAGTGACCAGGTGGCAAATCAATAGCAAAGTAAACTTAAACTTTAACTAAATAGACTATCTAAAAGTTGCAAGTATATTTTAATAATTGTAGAAATATTTTTCAAATAAACTATTGTTTACATTCATAATATTTTAAATTGTTCTAGGTAAAATATGCATAGAATAATTGACCTTTATATATAAATGTGGCCACTCTAAGATAGTGATAAGTGTTATCCCTGTGCAATGTCCTAGCATTAAGACCATTACACCGGCAAACACTAGTGCTGTGCAGTGAAAACAACACTTATGGTTAGAATAAATTCTTTTTTTCAACTTTACCAGCTTTCAAATGATCTATCAAAATCTATTTTTAATTTCATTTTGTAATAGCTCATTTTAAAACAAAAAAAGAAAAGAAAGCTTTAGAAAATAATTTATCTCAATTTGAAAGATGAGTTTTCTATGTTTTCTATTATTGAATTGGAAAAGACTTTTCTCTTTCGATTTATTCAGACGTTTTCTATACTCTTTTTTTCCTTTTAGTGAAGAGTTTAAGTCCATTTGTGTATAGAGTGTTGCCCTGAGCTATGGCTAAACAAAATAAATACAACTCACACATAGTTTGAGCCGCTTTTTGAAAGCTTTGAGATCTCTATGGAAAACGTTATGAGAAGGGAAAGGGATATCGGAAAAGACAAAACTGACAGAACTTTTATCGATGACTTTATTATTCACGCATTGGATTCATAGCCTTCGGTTAGATATCAAACAAAAGTGTTTTATATTATTATGTTTGTCTTTATTATTAACGAGACTTTCATATTGAGCTTGTTAAAATATTTTTTAATAGTTAGCTTATAAATACTGTAAGGTAATTATACAAAGGTCAATTTTCAACTTTGCTTAAAGTAATGAAAATTGATCTTGATAAAATTATTGTTCATACTTATTATTAGATAATTTTATTAAATTCACTTAAAATAATAAATAACCATGATATTTTAATAATGATTCTATTATATTCACTGGTTATTGCAAATACACATTAATTCTTTTACAAATATGATCTTGATAAGATATGAAAAATTCTTTTAAGAACAAATCAAATACATTAGTGGAACGTGATAAGGCAACATGATCGTTTTTTAAGTCAAAGAAATTATGCTGTTCTCTAGCCTTTACTGAATGTTATTATTTAGAAATAAGAAAAGATGCGATAAAAGTGATGAAACATTTTTTGTTTGAAAGGTTTCTCTCAAACATAAAATATAAGTGCTTTTAAAGAATGAAAAAAAACAGAATAAATATTATATTTTATGGCACAGAATAGAGAGAGATATAAGAGTGAAAAAGTGGGCGAAGAAAACCTTTAGACCTATAATTGGTTCGTAGTTTTTCAGACCTCAGACCTCAATAGACATTTAGAGCATAAAATGGGCGGAAATACTGTTTATTCTCTTTAATGATTACAAATGTTATACAAAAGCCTTAGTTTTAGCATTGATTTAGAAAAATATACCATTTTCTCCTTATCTTCCTTCTCAAATGACTAACTTGTGAATAGCAAGGTCAGTTTTAGATATACAAAATAATAAATCAAAAATAAAATTAGATTTAACTAGTCATTAAATAGTATGCCTATTTTTAACTAGATAAAATTAATAATTGAAAATTTATTTAATTAAAATATATATATAATTATCTTGGTAAAATATATTGTTTAAAATGTTCTTAATATTTTATTTATTAAAGAAATTCTGCTAGTTCCTTTTAAAATCTATTTTGACTTGAATTAATTTACAATAAATATATATGTATATGATTAAGGTAATCTAACAATTATAATATTTAGTGGAATATTTCTATATTATCCTTATGTTTACTAGATCATTTTTAATAGAAAATCTTTTCTTTAACAAATTTATTAAGTATTAGAATGGTCAATATGAGCAAGCAAAGTCTAAATGAAATAATAGCAGGAAAATTGATTGGCTATAAATTGACAGAAACTTTTATTTATGAATCCGGTGTTTACGCATAATTTAGCAATTTGTGCTAGGATCTATTGTTGGCCCAATTGATTGATATACAGCACTGGCATTCATTCTGTCCAATAACTTCTGTGCACTGAATCTAAACACAACTGAATAACTGAATGAATGGGAAATCAATTGCTGTCAACACATAAACACTATAATAGAGTGGACTCAACACTAATTTATTATACAATCATTCAACTGATCAATGATTACTAGTTTATTATATTCCAGTCCGTTCACAATCAAAACTGTGATTATTTTCCTTAAATAAAATGTTTAGCATGGAACATCCAAGATTATTTGCCTGAAATTGGAATTCTTTATTTTGATATAAAACATTGCATCTACCTTGGTTATATCACCACATTAAATTTATTGAATATAAGGGCTCCACTATTATTTGCTTGAATAAATATAATAAAATTTGCAAGAGATATTTAGTTTATCTTTTTATTTTCCTGATACTTTTCTTATATAACAAGAAATAAATGAAATTTTATATTACATTTGATTTTTTCGATTAAATTTTTGAATAAAAAAAATATATTTAATAAAACTATTTTTATATTAAATTATATTTAATTTACAGTTTTTAAAAGAAAAGTTTTGGTATTTTTTCAAATTCTTTCTACCTTGGTTATCACTAGAATTCAATTATCTTTCAATAGAATTATCAAGATACCTTGGCTATTATTTTAATAGCAGCAGAAATAAGTAGTGAATTTTATTTGATTGATCTCTCAAATAGAGGACAGAATGTCATAAACTTATTTTGATTACTTCAGAGTAAAAATTGATCGGTATTTTTGCAAATAGAAATAGTCAATACGCGCAAGCTCACTTAAATTAATAACATGCAATTGTATTTAAATTCACATAATATACAACAAATTTAACGTAAATAAAATGTATCATGCACTATTTGAAAATTGCAAATAAATATTTTTTCAAACCACCTTGATACTATCAGGCTAGTATTACAGAAGCGAAATGAAATAATATTCAATTTACTATTTGTTACAAATAGGAACAGAATATTATTGCCTTTGAGTTAAGGAATATCTGGCTCTCTATCAAAATAAAGAGAGAATGAAAGGAACAGAATAAGAACAGCACATATGGAATTTCAGTTGAACTCCGACTGAAAATAACATTTTTGCCTCAAATATCTAATATACTTATTCTGTGCCGAACAGTGTATTGAACGTAAAAAAATAATATTATTATTGTGTCTCTCATATAAGAAATGCTTATTTTTTTCTATCCATATATAGACATAAATTGAGTGGACATTAGCTCCAGGACTTCGTATCATATGGAGAGGGAGTGCTCTCCTACTAAGTGTGAGAATAACAATCCCTATAAGTTTTTACACCATTTGGTGTTTTGTATAGTATTTTTCACTTCCAAAAGTGTAATTGAGTCTAATGTTCTTGGTCATTTGTTATATTTTTTTATATCTGAAACTACCAAGTTTATTATAAGAGGACATGTATGAGATAATATGAGTAACATTGAGTGCGTGAGAGAGAGAGAGAGAGAGAGAGAGAGAGAGAGAGAGAGAGAGAGAGAGAGAGAATTTTCTGGAAAAATATAAGTGAAAATATCTATGAGTAGTATATGAGAGAACATTACCATCAATAAAGTGCATACAAGCAAAACAAATTATGGACAGACAGGTGTAGTCATGTATTTGGCACAGCATTAGCCACAACTTTATTCACATGAATTGTAGGGTAAGTTCTCTCACAACTCAATGAATGGGATTTTGAATAATGTTTTCTCTCCTTTTAAGAGGAATAACATTATTATCTCAAAACGAATTGAATATTTAATATAAATATTTTATTTCTTAATAACAGAACGACAACACGCTTTAGACCTGATTTGATAACCTATTTTTGTAGTGTCACCAAGGTGACTTAAAGAGACTAATTATACAATTTTTTAAATGTTCTTGGCAAATTTATCATAAAAATGTAATCTATTTTACTTTAAATTATTTTTCGTGAATTTTTGTGTTTTTATTGAATTGTTTTATATTTAACCAAGCTCAAATAATATATGAATTGGGTAGAAAAAATTCCAGAGTTTATATTGTCTTTGGCTATGATTTATGAGTAGTTTTGGCTAAAGATTTATTCCTTAAGAATTTTATTTGGTTTTAAATGAGGCGAAAGAATATTCTTCTGAAGTGTGAAAATATGGCCCAAAAGGAACGAAATATTTTTTATGACTTTTTCTCTCAATTTTATTATAAATTCAGTGGTGAACAGAGGGTGGGTATAAACAAATGAAATTTCACTAGAATACAATAATTAATTAAATACTCTAATTTGTTTATTTTAAATAATTTACCAAGTATATTTTTCTGAATTAAAAAAATTATCCAGCTTATGCATTAAATTATTTATCCAAGATTATTGCCCACCTCAAATTATAGACCTAGAGGAATTGTGAAAATACTTTCAATAGATTGAATTTCAAACAGAAATGGAATATATTTTAAAACTTATATCAAGTGATAGATTGTTTGATCACAATATTTCAAAGCACAGAATATTCTGAGCTGTGAATTGAGCCAAAATTATTCAAGTAATGCAACGATACTTTTGCTCAGAATAAGAAAATCTAGTATTTTCTTTAACACATTTTACGCAATAAATTAAAAAGTTATTAATGAATGAAAGAAGTTTTGCCTTAAGTTTAATCAATAAATCAATTTTTGTATTGAATTTAAAGCAAAAAATATTTTCATTAATGAAACGAATGAAAAATGAATTTTTTGAAGTTTAAGACTATTTTCAATATAATCTTTATTCTAGAATGTAAACTTGGGAAAGTTTTAAATTTTAATATAACTAGATAAAATTTATAAATAGGTTAAATTTTGTTTTGTTTATTAACAACAGGAGTAAAACAGAAAAATATTTAAAATATAAATTAATTATTAATTTTCATAAATAATTAAAATAGCCAGATAAAATAAAAATACCAGATAAATATTTTATTATTATCTTTATAAAATAAATTGTTTAAAATTCTTTGAAACCACCTTGCACATATCAGCTCCAAAACACATTTATTTATCCCAATCTTTTTTGGCATAAGTTATGCTATGAATGAATATTTGTGTGAAGAAAATTATAAGAATTTTCATCATATATTCAACGAAAAACGTGATGATGTCGTCGATGACAATTGCAAATAAGGATTCCGATCTCATTCTAAGCCTATTTTGGCGCTACCCGTCCGACAATATATGCCGATCGCAGCTCTTATTATCAATTCATGAGATGTCAAAGATTGGGACACAAAAAAGAAAATGTATTTTACTATAAGTTATATATTTCTTAAGCTATTTATTTATGTATAGATTTTTCTTATTCTTTCGTTTAAAGTTTTCTCTTTTATATAAAAAACTTTTATAAATATTGCTTTCTTGAAAAATTGAGCAAGGATAAAAATAGAATGAATAAAGTATATTAGATTTTAAAAATTTAACTTAATATTTGTAATATAAATAACTAATTCTAATAGTTTGAACTAGCTAATATTTAAATTAAACTATTAATAATTTTTTTAAAACCCAGAGTATTAAAAAATAGTCAATTATTAGTCAAACTCTTAATATCTTTTAAAATAATTAATAAATTTGTAAAATAATTAACTATTTTAATGTTTTGTATTTATAAAATAAAATACTTAAAATTTTTAATTTTCTTTTATTTTAAGAAATAAATTTAATCAAATTTTTAACAAGATTATTTAATAGATAAAAATAAATTAAGTAAATAATTCAACACAAACATTATGCTGAGCCCTAACCACATACCCAATAACCCACCAAAATTAGAGACTAATTCAATCCAACTCATAATAGGCTTATATGTAATGATTTGGTCGGGAATTCGGTTGTGTTCAAGAGTTATTGAAAATTCATTTAAACTTTTAATAGCATGGTCACTTGGCCCTTGTTTAATAACATCAAGATCAAAAATATAAAAGTTATCCAAACAATTCTTTAAACACTTTTTCTTGCATTCATTTTCTTCAATTAATTGTACACTGATCATTTTCTTTAAGAATGTCTGATTAAAACTAGGATAATTACACAAAGAATAGCTTGATAAATTAAAAATATTATCTTTCCTGATTAGTTTAAAATTATATTTAGTGAAAATACAATTCATTTCCGGATATAATTCTATAAGTCTATGATCGACACACTTCTGAATGCAGTCACTCCTCATATTCTGTTCCCCGTTTTGGTCCAACTCATAGGTGTGGCAATTGGTGTCGTAGGGGGCGGGCAATCGGTGTGTTCTAATTGACGTATATGAGATAGCATTGACCCTGTTCACTTTTAGAGCTTTAAAAGATTCTTCTCTAATATAATTGGGAAGAACATTCCCAGAATGCAGTGCAATATAAAAGTCACCTTGTTCATATTGATCAAGAGGGAAATCATGTTGATTATGCTCAAATTTCATTCTTAACCAGATCAAATTAAATTTTTTACCCGAATAGTTTTTGTCAAATTGCATGAATAATGAAAAACATTTGAGCGGATTTAAGAAAGGTATTAATGACTCAAATATTATGGGATGATCAAGGTCTTCATCTATAAGTTGGTCACTCTCATCAAAAGCCCATATTTTACCCACCGTCATATTTGGAGCAGAACAACTGTACTGGGTGAATATATCACCAATTGGAATATTTAAATTTGGAAATATGTCCTCGGTCATCATTTTTAAAATTCTATCATAATCACTTTTTGTTTCATTATTCCATCTTGATAAATTCTTATAGTCATCGTATAATTGTTGATGCGTTGAATTAGAAGAAGTTTTCAGGAAATTTTCCGCAAAATTTCTCATTGATATGATTGTAGGCAAACATATTGTAAGCGCCGGTAATTCCGAGTGTTTAAGATTTTCCACTCTATTATCTACTGATGTCTTTCCACTGAAATAAAGAGATAAGAGTTGAGTGATTTGTATTATAAATCCTATGCAACAAATAATTATAATTATTGATCTTAAAATTAGCCGGATTATCTTTTTATTCAATAAACTAGTTACATTTTTGACTTTATTCTCATTTCTCGTGGAATTAATCCACAAATTGTTAGTGAATTTTATCATTTTATTAAAAGAATATGTGTATCAACTTTATTAGTAATTGTTAAAGTTGCTAGTTGACAAAAGAACAATATTATTGTGCAAGAATTGACTTATTGTAATTATCTTGTTTTCTAGGTAAAATATCATTTAATCGATTTATAAAAAAGGATAGCCAAGCGACATTTAAAGATATTATATTAATTTTATAAAGTATACATAAAATAGCAAAAAAAATTAAAAACCAAATTAACCAATTTTATTTACACTATTTTCTTATATTATCTAGATACTAAATGGCAGCATAATATTTTGAGATTTTATATTAAATATTCAAGTTATGGTTATCATAATAATTATAACTAAGACATTATATTCTTGCAAGCATTTAATATCTTTGCTAATGATAAACATGTTATTAAATAGTAGTTATTTTTAAGTTATTTACAACTATTTTGTTGGTTATAATTATTTTTTTCTTTTTGAAACATAGATTACTTTCGAGAAAATATGTTTTTCTAAATATTTTCTCATAAAATCCATAGAAATAAAACAATACATGAAATAAAATATCAAATTTACAATATTTTTTGCAAATATTTAAGATATTTCATTTTATATCTAATATATTAGCAAGGAACTTTTGTGAACAATCTACTATACCCTATGTTTACATGGTAAATACCTAATTAATTAAAATGAAATAAAAAGTACAAATGATATTCAACTAATTTGAATCACAAATTATTTTCATTAGATTAATGACTGGATTCTCGAAAATAAGTTTAGTTTTTCTTTTTCTTTGTTTTTTCCTGGATTTAATACAATAGAACTTTCACTCAGAATAATCATCCTGACTGTTCTTAGCAAACGTAATTAATTAGCTAATTTCCTTTTTACTAGTTACTTCTTTATTTGTAATTTTCTAATTTAGCTTTTTAATTAAATAATTATAGGGTTGGGTAAAAAAACTCATTAAAAGTGTGTCTTAATTAAAATATCCATTACAGTTGTTTATTAAATTGACCCAGGTGTATATTTTTCTAAATTAATTTGTATTATTTTAACGAAAATTGTTCAAGACAATATTTGGTATACATTTTTTTCCAAATATTTTTTACTATTTCAATACACAATCCTGGTAAGTTTTCAATAATTTATTATCAAAAATATGAATAATTTTATATTATCTTATATAAATTTACACTTTCATATACCCTGGGTACATATTTAAGCATAAAAATAGTAATGAAAAGATTAATAACTAGCTCATTTTTATTGACGTTAAATGCTATAGAAAAGGAACTATTCAAACAAAATATCAATAAAATTAAATTTTGATATAAAATATTTTTCTATATTATTCTCTTGTCAAATACAAACCACCAAGATTATATTTCATATAAAATTTATTGCTCAATTTCCAGAGTAATATCAAATATTTAATGTAATAAATAGCCCGAAACTATTATTCTATATATTATGCCATTTATTTACTTATAATATTCAATATGATGAGCAAGGTGGTATGCAAAATTAACATGATTAGTTAAATTAATATCAATGACTCTTTTGTAAGTCAATTAAAATAAAATAGATCATTCTGATAATAATTTTAATTTATTTATGAACTATCTTGGTCATTGATAAGTATCAGAGAAGTTTCAAATGCGAACTGGAAGTGGAGTATATCCTCTCGAGAGTAAAATCACATCAAACGCTTCGACAAATAGAGTTTAGGCACCAATACTCAGAACAGCTTTTGATGTATAAACAAGGAATAGCCATGGTCATCTTAATTAGTTAAATATCTATTGCTATTTATCTTAATTAAATCATTAATAATTAGCGTTAAAAAATAGAACTTGGTAATCTCTTTTGAATGTTAAGGATTAGTTCGATAATTAATGAATGTTTAGAAAAGTTCAGTTTAACAATTGATTTAATATCCAAGGTGTTCATTAAAATAAGATATTAAATATTGCCAAGGTTATTAGCGAAAATAGGAAAATTATTATCAATTTGTAAATTAATTAAAAATTCTAATTTATTTTGTAGTTTAGTTTTTTTTAACAAGGAGAATATATTTTAATTATATTTATATAAATTAAAATCTTGGTTACCCCACTTTATGACACATACTTTGTATCAAAAAACTTTTTAATTATTTAATTAATATTAAGTGAAAACAAAACAATTGTTTAATATTAGCCTAAAATAAAGTTTTGGACACAATATCAAGTTTAAGAGATTTAATAGAATATTCAAACTATTGATAGACTTAATGCTAATTATTTTATTTACAATAGACTGCCTTCAATAGATTGATTAAAAGGCATCATGGTTGAAAATTAAATAAAAAATTCTATTTTACCTAGTTAATTATAATAATTAACCTAATCATTTATTTTATATTCTGATAATTATCAAATTATTAAATATATAAATGTTAAAACATAAAATTGACTATTTTAACTAGATAAATTGATCTTTTGTATGGTTGTATAAAATTGCATGTTTGAGCAAGCTAACCTTTTCACTATTCGAAAATCTTTTTGAAAAGAATGCGATTATATAGAAATCCTGTAATATAAGAGGAATTCACTTATAGAGTAGTTTCGAGTGAATTACATAATGTCTGCAAATAGCGATACTTAATAACAGTCTCGAGGACTGAATGTCGCACAGAATAGGAATCCTATTAAGTATAGAATAAAGAAAAATATAGTGTAATAGAAATGTATTGAATAAAAGGCAAGAAATCAGAATAAAATAGAGAAACGATATTCACATGTTTTGCAAGAAATCAAACGAATAGTGAATAAGAATATAATCTTGAATTGCATTGAATTTCAAATTCTATTCATCTTTTATATGCTCTTGGCTTTAGATCTGTTTAATTCCATGGAATAAATTTAAATTGGCTTTGATTTTATTGATATTTTCCAAAATACTTTTAACATGCTACAATATTTAAATTGTTTATTTTCAAAAATATTTAATAGTATTAGTAACTATCTTGGTGATTTTATACCAATAATAATTAAGTTATATAAAAGAAAATTTTTTGTTAGCAAAAAATGAAAGTTTTAATTATATATCAATTTATCAAATAATCTTATTGAATTGGTCTAGGCCTTATCAGCTTTATTTGTTCCACTATTCATTTATAAAACATTTTTTTTGTTAAAAAACTTTTAAGAGAAAAAATTCCAAATATTTATAATAAGAGAATGAAAACTTTTCTTTGTTAATCTCTCTCTCTCTCTCTCTCTCTCTCTCTCTCTCTCTCTC
>JAQIXI010000646.1:0-20331 GCA_034700165.1 Galumnidae sp. Gr-Ori-00277
TTAATGGATATACAAAAAGAGGGAATTCTATATTCGGAATCGCAGGAAATGATTCAAAATCAAAGCCCTACACAACTTTAATGTATGGAAACGGTCCGGGATTTCAAGAAAAGAGAGACAACCCATTACAAATTGATACCAGTCAGTACTGACACTCATTAAACATTTGATTATAGACTTTCAAAAACTATTAATTTTTTTAGCTAACCCTCGATATAAAAGTTTAGCTGCCATTCATTTAGACAGTAACGCACACGGAGGGGAAGACGTCGGTTAGTTTACTATTACATATGATATTCTAAAAATTTAAGTTATTTTCATATCTCTTTTCCTCCACTAAATGACAGCCGCATATAGTATAGGACCGATGGCACATCTTTTACAAGGTACTCAAGAACAGTCATATATTGCACATGTGATGGCATTCTCTGCCTGTATTGGGGACTATAAGTCAGAGTCACACTGCCATCGAGACCCAGAACAGACATCTGGCTGTCATTCCATTACTTCCAACAGTATATTCAACATTTGTTTGATTGTATTCTTTAAACTTTTAGTTTTTGACAAAATATTAATCCAAAGATAATCAAAACAAAACAAAACTATAAATCAATTAAACAAAAAAAGTACTTAAATTCGTAATAAAAAACTCAATAATTTTCAAATCCAATAAAAATACAGTTTTTGTTATTTGTTTTCATTTTTGTTATAATATTCTTAATTAAACACATTTTATTTGTTTGAATGAAATAATGATTTTAAACAACACATAAAAGATCTACAAAAACAAAAAATGATTAAATTGTTTCATCACATAATAACTAAAGCAATGTTTGGAACAAAAGTCAATTTCAATAAATGAATTCATGACATAAATGATAAGATTTAGTATAATTTACTGAAGTATAAACAAAACTAATTATTAATTAAATCATTTAATGAGACATTTTTCTAATATACCAGTCCGGAAGAATTTGGAATTCACCTGGCTCTGTCAATCTCTTGCATGTTATTCTCTGTTGTGGTTGAAATGCAAACTGATAGACAACATTTGGGTCATCGATTGTCACCAACTCTTTGATGTGGTCGAGAACGCGGTTCATGAAATTAAGACAAACGTTTGCTGACCAGAATTCAACGCAAAGATCGGGAAATGAGTCGATGTTTAGCTGTTCCATCTTTTTGACGATATTCTTACTATTCTTATAACCGCAAACAATGAGAGGAACGCCAACCAGATATGATTGGGCCCACCATTTCAACAGTTTGTTCTTAAGAAAACCTCTATAATGGAAATCGTTTTCCATCATTTTTGTAGTCTTCAGTTCAACAAAATTCTTAAGAAGACCCGGCTGTTCCATTACGTTTGGCAAAACACAATCCAATTCAGCGCCAAAAACAAGTGAATGAGAGTGTGCTTGATCACCGATTAGTCGGGTTCGCATAACAGTGCAGTACTCGTGATGATCGGGATCGAAGTCGTTGGGATCGGGAGGAATGGACACCTCATAACTCGTCAAATACTGTTCAAAACGAAAGCCACCGAAAGATAGTTTGTTATAATAGTCGTCTGGAGGCGGATATGTCTCATGAAATTCACACAAATAAATGGTTCCCTTGAATTTTGTGGCGCAAATAAGCCATCGATTGTTATTCTCATAGGGAGAGACCATAAGCTTTGATAAAAGGCCGCGATAGCAGACAAAGTCAGTGTTGAGACCGCGAGGAATGAGCTCTCCCTTAACCATAAATTTGTTTCGATTTAAGGAAATCCATTTCAAGAGTTCATCGATTTTAGCGTTTGAGGGTTTTCCCCAATGAATGTCTGAAACCATATCATATCCATGAGTCAGATCAAGACTAATATCAGCGATGACGGGAGGGATGTGAAGGTATTTCAGTTCTGAGGCGTCGTTGAAAAAAAGTCGGTCAGAACCGCGAGAATTAATTTTCAAAGAATATTCTCCGATTTTAAGCGGTTGTCGAAGACATGCCTTTGGACTAAGCATTCCATTTGTGTCTATCGGTAGTGGTTTCATATCTGTTTCTTTCTGGACATCAAATATTTCAGACCATAGCTTAGAATCGATGCCATTCTTCGCCTTTTCAATACTTGATTGCGACACTTCTTTACGGACTGCCGTAACCAATGACTGGACCTCATCGTCGGACATCTCA
The DNA here is from genome assembly GCA_034700165.1 of Galumnidae sp. Gr-Ori-00277. Taxonomy (NCBI): domain Eukaryota; kingdom Metazoa; phylum Arthropoda; class Arachnida; order Sarcoptiformes; family Galumnidae; species Galumnidae sp. Gr-Ori-00277. The sequence continues at coordinate 2,179 of JAQIXI010000646.1, forward strand.
TGGAAGGGCTTAGAGGGGGTTATATCGTTTGGAGGGTTGTCGTCCCAATCGCTGTTTCCGTTGTGGTCTCCGTTCACTTTTTGTCGTTTTACTAATCGCGGATCCATAGGAGTCGACGTACGTCTCGGTTGACCTCTTTTTGAATCTTAAACGATAAGGAATTACTTCAACAATATTTTCCTTAAATTCCAATTAAACACAAGTTTTGAATCTAATTTTGATTGTTTTCGTCGGAAATTTTAATTTAAACATTAATTTAATAATTATTTGAAACCAATTTTAGTAAAAATGAGTGAAAATCATATCTTTTGTAGTATTTAAGGGACCGATTAATCACTAATTCTTGTATTTTTGAATAAGTTTACAGTTTTGTCACTTTTTTGGTTTAAAACTGACTTCAGTTTACTTAAAATTCAAACATTTAATTGAGAATTGATTTCAGACCAAATAAAAGGATTTAATGAAAGAATTTAATGAAAAGAATTAATGAAAGGAATTAATGAGTGAACAAAGGCTTCTAAACAACTGTTTGTTAACTGAATGCAATACAGAGAAAGCTCTATATGTCGAACACCCGAAATGCCAACACTTCTGTTCGACATATAGAATGTGTGTTCGATTTATAGTGCCTTTTATATAACATTATCTCAAATTTGCCAAGGGCACATTACCGACTTAGAGAAAATGTTCGGGATATAGAGCTTTTACTGTATTTCATCACTTTTTTTAATAAGAAATCTCTAAATTGATTTTAAAAGTCCTGACGTTAACCAAATCAAAGACAAATGTCTTACTCGGAGTTTTCAGTCTCCTTTTGCTTTGATGTGCGACCAAATCCAAGATGTGTTCAGTCGATTCACTACCGATAGAGAAGAGTAAAGTAGTGCCGTCGCTCTCAATCTTCATTTCCACCATATCTGACATCGACCTCAAGAATGCCGTCAGACTATTAAAACCCAATTCTTTGAATGGGATCTCTTGACCTAAAGATGACAAACAGATAATAGACATTAAATGAGTTTATAAACAAAATCTTTGGTCAAATGTGACGGAAAACCCCAAAACATTTGCAAACAAAACAATAAAAGTGTCGGCAATAGTAACTCGAATATAAAACACAAAAAGTTAACTTAAATGAACTGATCCCATGTCTGAAGTCCAAACAAAAATCAATGGATTTTAGTTATCTATTGATGTCATCCATTATTACCAATAATTTAGTTACAAATGCTTTTTGGGAATCAATGTTACCCTCCATTTCCTTATAGTCTTGGCATAACTTTTTGAGTGTCAATCCTTTTGGATTCGGAATGACTAATGAATTGATTATTTTCTTGGTTTCCAATAAGAGGTCGACCTCTTCTATCTCTGTTTCACCCATTTTTGTGTCCGTTTTAGACAATGGATTCAATTTGAAATACAATCAAAACACAAGACATGTGATCATAACAAATGACAAAATCGTTTTTGAAGACGAAATTTGTGGCTGAAAGTAACCAAGAGCACGCTCTTTTCAAGGTTATCCAGGTATTAGTTATAAGAAATCTACCTAGAAGGTTAACAGTATTGCACACAATTTTTATTGAATTTTCCATTGATTTTATTGACGATAAAAAGTAATTAAAATGAAATTAATTTCCAATACTTTTATTGTTTTTTTTGTCTACAAAACCATTGATTTAATGCTTAAAATCAAAATAAAACTATTTTTTCAATTAAATGCTATTAATATTAAATTTAAAATCCTTTTCGTTATAATATAAACCAATTATTAGACACCGAATGAAAGTGCACTTCGATTAATGATAATAACCAACAGTTCAGTGCAAACGATATAATAAAATCATTTCTACATTTTCTTAAACATAAAGAAGTTTTTGGCGAAAATTCGTTAAATTCTTTGATTAGTTGACCACAACATTAATCAATCACTAATTGAGTCAATTCTCTTTAAAAGTATATTTTCTGTGAAATCCTAACCTATTTTTTTTGAACACTTTTTGAACTCTTCTTTTGTGTGTTTTTATTATGAGTTAACAGAAAAAAAAGTATTGATTTCTATAGAAATTTATAAATGAATAATAAAATGAAATCAATACTAATTTATGAATAATTAATCAAATATTGGTTTGTTTTTATAACTAATTTTTATAATTAATGTTTGGATTCTCTTTAATGAGCACTAAATCATTGATTTTAGGAAAATAACGAAAATAAATGTCAAAAATAAGAATAATTTTGAAATCATTTGTCTTAAACACAAAAACGTTTAGAAAATATTTAAAATAAATGAAACAAAAGAGGAATAAATCGTTTGACAACAATTCCAACACTTTTTCTGAAGAATATTCAATACAATTGTCTAAAAGATTTAAAAATTGAGACTAATATTCAATTATTAATAAATTGGTGTTTAAGCGGTTCTTAAGATGATATGAACGCCGGAATCAGTTTCAACCAAATCAGACATTTCTCCGACCTTTAAAGTAAAGGCCGAGTCTTCAAACGGTCTTTGCATCGCTCCTCGAGTAAAGTAACCCAAATCTCCCCCTTTCTTAGCAGAGGAACAGTCGCTGACCTCTTGTGCCAACTGTTCGAGAGTGGCCTCTCCGGAATCGATTTGTTTTCGGTACTCTTTAACCAATTCAATGGCTTCTTCTTTACTTCGAGTGATGTGTTCTTCGCGCCACGAAGAGGGCCGACGGCTTTCCTGATGTTTCACCAAAAGATGTGAACAACGGATCTTTTCGTTGTCTTTAGTATTTGCTTCAGTTGTGGGTCGATCCCATTGACTCTCTTTCGTATAGATGTTTAGGTAATAGACCTGACCTGTGCTCCGACTGATTCGCTTTTCCCAACCTTTGGGCAAATCTTCAGAATTGTTTTCGTCTTCCATTTGTCTATAAAATGATTCAACTATTAATTGGTCCGAAAAGGGCTGACAAGTGTTGAGATTATGATATTTGCATTCAATTCTTAATTATTAATTAATATTTCACTAAAAACTTAGCGATTGTTTAAAATAATCGATAATTTATTAACTCTTTTGTATTGTTTTAAACCAATTGGAAGACAATTAACGTCACAATAGTTTTGTCGGACTTTTAGTGGATTTAATTAACGTTTGATTTATATTTGTTTATATAAAAAAAAGTCAAATAAAAATCCGTTTGAAATGAATTTGATTTTAATGTCTTCACAAACACTTCAGCGAAGACTGAGAGAAGACTTTCCGACAGAGACTCAGTTGCGGTAAACTCTCATCCAATCCGTTGATAGAAAATATTAATAACTATATTTTAAAGCGAAACTTTAGTACTATTTTATAGTGATTTTCATTTTTATTATTTGGTTTAATGTTTTAAAAAGTTCTGAGTTATGACATTGAGATGAAGTCTAAGTTAATATATAAGCGTTGAATCATTTTTACCTAAATATCAAGTGATGTCTCTGTAATAGCCGTCAACCGATCGATACGTGACTCAAAACAAATGACTTAAAGGCATGGCTTAATGCCAACCGAGTTATGCCTTTCTTACAAATCAATAGAAAATGTTTGCATTTGTTTACATTTGAAGTGTGAATCGCAATGCATTGAAAGGGCTTTAAATTAATTCTATTTTTGGTTACAATAGTTATGCGAATCCAATGAATGCACTGAACTCTACGTCTGTAACGAAGTGTTGACAAACTCTTATGAAATCACATTTTATTTACTTTTGCATTGATTTTGAATCACAGAATAATTGAATCGTTTTTTAAATTTACATTTTTATTGATTTTTATCACTAAAATGGAAGAAAGACTTTCGGTTGAGTTTGAAGTGCGTTAACATCACTACAAATCTGTTGTGAAGACAACGTTTTAGATATTTTTAAGTGATTTTATTTTATGACTTTTTAATCAAATATTAGATCAGTTGTTGATATCATCCAAAAGACAATCATTTCTCTTAAATAACGAATAGAAACGAAGAGATGTCAGAAACGGTACGTTTTGTGGCCGCAAACCAGAGTCGGGGCGACGGAGACACTGATACTAATGCTGAAGAAATGCACGAATTTATTACTTTTAACAGACAATTGTCGCGACCGACGGATCACTTTCGACCGACACGTTTCGTATCAGAGGCTAACCCTTACGCTCCGCCACCAAAAGCACACCATACCTCTCCTCACACTTATTTTACAAAATTTATTCGCGATCCGATCACCACTTCTTTGAATCAATTCAGTCGCGTAACAAATCTGGTGACGAGTCCCACCTTTTATGACGACGAATACCACAATTATTTGTCAGCTCTGCATATATCCCGACCGCCCGGAACTGCCGAAAGGGTCAACAAAAATAATAACGAACACAACGACGACTTGTCATCCGATTCGATGACTCTTACAAATGATTTCGACAGCACTACAATCCATTTGCCTCCGCCTTCACTGCCAGCCATTGCCTGCACTCAATCTCAGTTCCGTCTTCCGTCGCTCACACCTCAAGAGTTTGAAGAAAAGTTCTCAGATATGAGTGTCGACCAACTTTTGGAGAGAATATTCAGAGGAGTCAGTCTTTTATCCATTTTATTCAATCTATAATTTATTTCTTCTCTAAATCTTAGGGTTTAAGTGATAATGAATTCCGGCAGCGATTGTGGCCATTAGTGTTGGGACTAACGGACAATACTTCAGAATTTGATTGGACTGAATTAAGTGAACTCTTCGACAAATTTCACTCTCAATGGAACGCTATTTTACCGGATCAGGAGCTCAGGTTTACTGCTTATCGGGAGAGGAAATCATTAATTGGTATGAATTAAGTCATAAAACTTTTAAAAATAATTAATTAAATGTTATTTAAATATTTAGAAAGAGATGTGATTCGATGCGATCGTTCGCATCAGTTTTATAAGGGAACGACAGCTAATTTGGAAAAGTTGAAGGCTTTGCTCTTGACTTACACTATGTATGACTTTGACACCGGTTATGTTCAGGGTATACATCATTTAATTTTCGTGATTTCTTTATTCATTTACAATGAATTCATTAAACGAAGAATTAATTTTAAGGCGATCTCTAAAAGAGTTCCGAAAAGAGTTTTATTATTAATTAATTCAAAAGAAAAAATTCCAAAAATTCTAATCATTTGTGGTCTGGAGTTCTGGTTTTCATCAGTATTCTAATAATAGTGAGCCTTTCCTCTCCGGTCATCACTCATTAGTCAATCCTTGAAAATTTGTTTTTAAAAACCATTTTATTATTTATTATTCAAATTATTTAATCTCTTGTGTTATAAACCTTAATATTCTCTTAATTTATAATATTTTATTCAAAAATGTTTTTTTCTTATTTTGAAATTAAATTTCATTTTTTTAAAGGTATGTCAGACTTGGCGTCACCTCTTCTTTACGTAATGGAAGGAAATGTTATGAAAGCCTTTTGGTGTTTTGTTAGAGTAATGAAATTAATTGTAAGATTGTTTTCATGGTTTTTATTACGAATTTATATTTAATTAAAATTTTACTTCAAAGGGAACTAACTTTGAAATGTCTCAGTCGTCGATCAAATTTCAATTAGAAATGTTATGGAAATTAATAGAATTAACTGATCCCGCTTTTGCTCAATATTTAGGTATGTTTTCACACCTTTTCTTTTAACGCTTCACATTTGCTATTCATTGCCCTTTCATTGATGTCTGCTTTTAATGTTTTCTGTTGTTATGATTCATAACTTATGAAAAATGCAATACTTTTCTTAAAAATTTCATTAACTTCTCTACAAAAGAATTTTTTAATTTTGAGTGAAATTATTGAATCTTTGAAATTTTGAATTAATGTTGACATTGAATTTGCAATTTTTGTGTTTACACTGAGCATAGAATACGCCTAAATATCATTGGGATGTTTAGCGAATTATTCCACTCAATTACTGTTTAATTATGTGTTTAATGTTATGCTCTTATCTAAAAAAAATTCTATAAAATTATATAAAAATATTTTGGATATAATTATAATAATTGTTTTGATTATGAAATAAATGATTAGTAAATAAGTTATTAGTAATAACTAAACGCACTTTAATTCTTAAAATTGAATCAAATGTTCTCTAAAAAGAGATTTACTCTGAGATAGTAATAGAGGGTTCGATAGTAATGAAAGTCATTTTTGGGAAATACTTCTCTCCATTCGATCGAATCGATTGTTTATAAATGGGTTTTTAAAATAAAAGGGTTTTAAGAGTTTGTTTTTTGACTGTTTTTAATGATTTTTCTAAACAAATTGGGTTAACATTTGAATCGAAGGCGTTTTAAGTGCTGTTCAAATCGGAATATTGTATTTCAAATATTTTTTATGACTTGTTTGGACTGTTATGTCTGTGCTATCAGTTGTGTGGATCACGTCATATAAGATTTGATTTTTTATTATTCATAAAAAATAATTAGAAAATTCATTATTTTTATTCCAAAAAAAGTTTTAAACGAACGGCAAAACCGATTATTACTAAAAAAAATTAATAAAATTTCCATTTAGTTATAAACGGAGAGCTCTTCTCTTCTGTATTATCTGAGAAGTGTTCCTTTCGATCATTATCTATACCTGTAATTTGAGTAAACCTTATGTTTAACCCTAATTTCTGGACTCAGAATAAGAGCACAAGAATCTCATTTAGTTCTTTGTATTATTCTTTTCTTATTTTTTTTTGTTATTATTTTTTTCGGTTTGAATTTTTTTATTCATTTCATATGAATATAATTGAATTAGTTTTCATATTATAATTATTTAAAATACGGGTTTTCTCTTCTTATTCACATCTGAGGATTGCGTTCGTTATTATCTTTCGTTTGGAAAGTAAATTATTCTTAACTCATAAGTCATTTGTTTATAATTAAATTGGTTATTATCAGTGATAGCCAGGCAGGAGTGAGGGTGTGGTTTAGTATTCCTAAAATCTTATCATTAATAATAAAGAGAATATCTGTTGAATTTTTATAGCATTCATTTGCTTTAAAGATATTCTTCGGCAAAGATTTCATTATCATATCTGTTAATTGGACCCAACCTATTGTCGCAACTCTTGATTATCCATAGCTTTCCTTAATTAATAATTTATGAATTCCTTATTTCGTGTATTTTTTGTTTTATTTTTATTCAATGAACTGCTTTTCACTGTTTTTCATACTTCCAATTCTTTTTTTGCTTAAATTCCAGTCACTTATTGTCTTAACTGTTTAGTTAACGTTATTTTTTAGTAGATTTTCACTAAATTTGTTATAAATAATGATTTTTGGATTGTTTTCTATTAAAAGCGACAAAAGACTCAACGAATTGTTATTTTGCTTTTCGTTGGATTGTATGTCAATTCAAACGAGAATTCATGAAAACTGAAAGCGACGAATATAATGATTGTCTTATACTTTGGGAAAGCATTTGGACGTCACATATAATCAGGAAAATCGGTCACCGAAGTGATAATGAGTCAGATCCTAAGGATCAGCAGCTGCTGAGTATAGAAAGCGATGGCTTACAGACAAAAATAAAAGGCTCTCACGAGAAGATTAATAAAAGTTTGAGCACCGGATCACTACATATGTCATCGCAAACGAACACTATAGATATACCTGACGTCCAGTTCCGTAACAGCACTCAAAAGCGTTCGAATAGTTTCCGAACTAAGAATGAAAGACGTGATTCACCAAAAGATTCAAAAATTCCTCCAAAGAAAGACTCGAATAGTTTTGTCCCAAAAACAGCCGAAAAACATCTGACGGACGCCGAGCTCTACACACTCTCGATATGCCTCTCAATCATAAGAAGGGAAAGGGATCTAATTATGGCTCAACGAATGGACGCAACAGAAATACTTAAGGTATTTGTGCCAAATATTAATGCGTTTTAATCGGTTTTAGTTCCGCTCTTTGTTTCGATCAAAAGAAATACTTTTCAAATAATTTTTAAAAAGTATTTCAATTTTTATCATTAATTTTTTGTTAAACGTTTTTTTCGCTCATATTTTGTTTTTTCTGGAATTATATTTTAGTTTTCCTTCCATTCATTGTTGTTCTACTCTTTTAATACCTGTTTTTTTCCAATGAATTGAAGTTTTATTAGTCTTTGATTTTCGATTGCGTTTCGTTTCATTATTTAATGTTTTCTTTGGTTTAAATGATTTATCCATTTATTCATTCATTGATTCACAAAAAGTTTTTGAGTTTTCGTTAAGAATATTATAATTGATTTCTCCATTGATTTCCATTTCATTTCTCGCATTTAAATCTCATTAAATGTTTTATTTTTCAAATTATAGAAAAATTGTTAAAAAAAAATTTTCCCTTTCAATTGAATGTTACGATAATTGATTGCAATTTGAAATCAATGGCAAAATTGATTGCAAGGCATGACTTTATTGTTCTCTTGCTTTCATAAAAGGCTTTCCACTCACATTCTTAGTCCAAAAGTGACCCTAAATTGGGTTTCTTTTTATTATTTATTACGATTTTTAAGTTCAGTCATATGAAACGCACAATTATTTGTTTATTTGTAATAATTGTTTGGAAAATACTTTTACTTTTATCCCATTTATTATTATTTTTTGCCGAAAAATTGAATATATTTTAATAATTTGGTGAATAAAAATAAATTTAATGATTCCAAGGCCTGTGCTTTTCTTTGGATAGGATTATAAAACATTTTTCCTTTTGCACAGAATAAACCCCTATTTATTCTGAGCGTGAGTTCGTGTGCGCTGTCATTAGCCTGTATTACATATTTTGGAAACTTTTGGCGAAAAAAATTAATTAAAATTCTATTCTCATTTTGTAATTCAAGAGATTTTCTCTCATTTTTACTAAATTTTATCTGTTTTTTACTGAATTTTCTAAAAATTTCAAACTATTTGTTTGTTTTTCTTTGAATAGCATTTTAATACACTTCAGCTGAATAGCGATTTGGAGGGCATTCTTGTGCACGCGTCGCACATATGGTATTGGCTGACCCACGATTCAGGGGAATCACTCCTCTATAAGTCGGAGCAGATAACCAACGAAGCAAATGATGACTACGATCTTCTCAATGACTCTTTGCTAACCGATGAAGACTATTACATAATTAATGCATCGAATATATAACTAATAACTAAGAATTGAATCAATCGTTTGCCAATCAATCAATTCTTTCAAATGAGTATTTTATAATTAATTAAGAGTTTATTTATTAAGTTTTCAATCAATTTGTCTGAAAATCTATTCTTTTGTTGTTATTTTGAGTTAATCCAAAACATATGACTGTAATTAAAGCCAAATTTATTCAAAATTATTAATTCCAGTCTTAATTCCAGACCAGAGCTGTCTCTTCCCATGAGTTCCAAATCCTTTTTGAGTTAAAGGATATGTATTTAAATTATTATTCAAATGATTTAATTGTTTTGCTCTGATCTCACACTCCCTTCGATGAGATGTCTGTTTCTGACAAATGTGGGACACATTTCACTAATAATTTTATGTTTGAATCTATTTATCTTTAGTTTGAATTCTTTTTTTTTCTTAAACTAATCTCTGGTTTTTATGATTAGAGGAAACAGTCATTTGTTATGGAATCAGAATATAGAATACGATTTGCATTAATTTCTCTCTTATTGTTATTACAATTGTTTTCGTTATTACTTTTATATTAATATATTTTCCGCAAAATATATCGAAATCGATATAACAATCGAGGAAATACAGTAATGAACTCTAGGTTTGCCAGTAGTGGTGGACAGGTCTCGATCAGTGGCTGTGTTGTGCAGTGCGGCCTCATTTCTTTGCACTATACAGTTAACTGTTCGGTGATCTGAGTCTTAAGATCACGAATTGAGCTCTAGTTATGAGATATTTATATGGATTTATGGAAAATATATTTGAATTTTATTATAATTTATTTTTTCGTTCAATTCATTCAAAATTCATTCATCAGATGAGCGATCGTTTTAGTGAAGGCGAGAAATTCGTGCAAAAGATTTAGTGGCGATTGTGTGCAGTCGTGTCAAACAGTGGGTGGAGTTGTGTTTTGCTATTATTTTATCTGTTTGTTGTGATATCCCATTCCCTCATATATTCTTCTTTTTCTTTTTTGGGTCCTCTCTATTACCGGATAATTGTTAGACCTTTTATTTTCTGACAAATATATCAAAGAAGAGTCGGCGAACACCAACTGTTCTTTTAGAAATTATTAGACCTCTAATGCAAAACATAAACTGTTCTCAAAAAAAGTTGTGTTACTCTTAAAAGTTGATAATATAATATATTGGAGGCTATTATAAACATAAACACAAAACACGAAACACGATTTGGAGCACACTTTTAGTGTGAGAAATATATTCACAGAAATGTATTATTATTTAAGAGATTTTATTTTGTGAGAAAACTTTTCTATAAAATGTGATTTAAATTCGATATCGAAAAATACCGAATTATGTGTTCCGTAGGAATAATAACTTATATTTTTGTGTTTAATTTTGTTTTGTTTATTGTTCGCCAAATAAATGAGGCATTGATTCATATCTCTCTCTTGTATTGGAGGAAAACCGCAAAATATATGACTTAAAGCCGATATAATCACAACTAAGTCAATGAATGGCATTCAATAGCACTGAATGGCGATCCCATGAATTCGCCTTCAGTTCACTTTAAATTCATTTTATTAGTACTGATTTATAAATTAATAATATTCGATGAATATCTTATAAATACATTTTGTTAGAACTTTTCAATAGTAAAAGTATTAGAGATAATCACGACTTTCAATTTGAGAACATTTATTCTGTCCTCCAGTTGTCAGGGATGTGAGAGTGGGTTCAATACTAGATTTCCAATACTAATGTTTTTATTGTGGGCTCTCTTATCATCTCTCAATAAGTATGACTTGTCCTAAATCTCCACCTTGATCATATCTTATAAAACTCTTGGAATTTCAGCCAAAATCCCATCAAATGTCAGAATAATAGTAAAAGTGTTCTCTTCTTTTTGAGAGTACTTTTGAGAGTACAATAACTTTTTAATATTGAAATAATTGAATGAAAACCTCTTTTTCAAGCCTTTTGTCAAATAATTCGCATAAAATAATTATATTCTTTAGTATTTTGAAAATAAATATATTTAAATAGGATTTATATACTGAAATACCAGTCCTTTTGGAAGAATATTTTATTAGACGATTCACTAAATGTTTAATATTTGGAAAAAACACAATTTTTTGTCATTAAATTTCCCAAAAAAGACATTTAAAGACCGGAAATTTCTTATTATTGTTTAGTCTATTATTATATTTTAAATGTATTTTTTTGAATATTTATTTCAGAAAATTATTATCTTAAATGTATTTCAAAGTGTAATCACAGCTCTATTATTGAAAAATGTATTTTTTATCTGAATAAAAGTTGTGATGTGTACAAGTGTTTCACCTCTTGAATCACATATAATTTATTCTGTGCTAACTTTCACTTCTTTGGGTATTTTAGTCGATTATAATTTTGGTTCACTTTTTTCCTCTATTGTTGTTATTACAGAAACTGTTATATAAATTAGATTCTAATCTGAATAATGAAATAACATTTCATATTTAAATCATTAACTTATTTATGTTTTGTATTTTCATTTCATTTAATCATTTAAGCTCTCTCTCTCTCTCTCTCTCTCTCTCTCTCTCTCTCTCTCTCTCACCGTTGAGAATGTGGTTCAGAAATGAAAGTTTTTGATAATTAGATTTAAATTTTTCGTAGACTTCTCTCAAGACCTGAACTATCGTTATGTGTGACATTCACTTCACAATTGAGCGCATGATTGAGAACTTTAATAATATTCATATCTGTGTTCTGACATAATTCTCAGCTCTAATGTCAAAGGAGTGGAAAAAATGAGAGTAATTTTCATTCGGAGACAAACAAATCCGTCGAACACTAAACCAAAGGAAAGTATAAATAAAAAATCTCTTATAAATTGAATACACATTTAAAAGTTAATAGTTGTTTGACTTGAGTACAAACCCCATTCCGGAGAAATTTCTTGTGGTTTTTCTTAAATAAAAGTATATTTACTTCGAATTATAATTTTCAATAAAAATTTCGTTTCAAACGACGCGTTTATAAAATAGTTCTTAATTTGTTTTCACTTCAAAATATTTCAAAAATATTTTGAGAGGAGAGAGAGGAAGAGAGGGAGAGAGAGAGAGGGAGAGGGAGAGGGAGAGGGAGAGAGAGAGAGAGAGAGAGAGAGAGAGAGAGAGAGAGAGAGAGAGAGAGAGAGAGAGAATATCATACGATTATATACATTAAAATCCATTATTTATGAGGTGATGCCTAACCGCGTGGTTTTCGGGAGGTTTTCAGAGGAGCGCCGATAACTTCTCCACTAATATTAGATATTTGTTGGGATTATTAGAAGAAAAAAATTTATATAAAAAAACTTAACTTTTCTTTTCTGTAGTTTTTTTTCGAAGAGAAGCGCAAAAAATTCATGAATTTATATATTATTTTGAGACTGAAAAAAAGTTGAATATCTAGTTCCTTTGATTGCACATCCAATCCATTCGGTTCTTAAAGCTATCCATACAATTGTCGCCTAAATATCATTATTTTTCTCACCAAAAGTAACAAAAAATTTTATTCAATTTAATTTTTCTGCTGAAAATGTAGTGAAAGTAATGGTGTTTTTCCAAAGAAATGGCGAAAAAATTATATTCAATTTATTAAATTAGTTTTCAATTTGGGTTTAATAGTCAGAGGAATAGACTTTAGAGTTCATAAACTCTGCAAAAAGTTTAGAGAATTTTATATTTGATTTAAGATATTATTTGATTAAATGAATGGCGAATATTGTGTCCCCTCTAAGACTTGTCTATAAATTCATTTCGTTATTTAGAGTTTATTTTTGAGATAATTTTATCAAATGTTTTATTTTCACTACATTTCAGTTCTCAGAACTAAAATATTATAATTTAATTAAAATATATTTAATGCCAAACAATGGCTTTATTTTAGAGAATATCATATTTTTAGCATTTAATTACATTTTTTCAATTCGCGACACAATTGAAATTCATGAGAGAGTCGTCTAACAGCACAGAATAGAGTAGACTAAAGTAGAGGATAGTTAAACAAAAGGCATTAATTTACTTCTCCTAAAAAATGGTATTTTAATATGTTTTGTGTTGTCTTTTCATATGAGGAAAGGATTTTCCAATTTATTATTAACTATCAAACAAAGGATAAACTTTGTATTTATATGTATTTCTCCTTTTGTGACACTTCCAACATTTCCATTAAACACTTGTCAAATGAATTGTGTTCAGTGCATCTGTGCTCCTGTGCTCTCGAATTAGAGTCATTGCAATGATTTTTGAAAATCCAATTCCCTTCCGATTCGATGGAAGAATACTATTGTTGTGAAACAAATCGACCAAAATTTGTGGAAATTGTTTACATCTCTTTTGGAAAAACATTTAAAACTTTTGAACCAAATATTGATTTTGTTATTCATTTGTGATATTCAGTCAATTTAAAAGTCAAAGACATTAATGTTTTCAGTGTTATTCCACGAATTTATTAATTATGAGTATATTATTTGTGTTGAATAAGAATATATGTTATATATGAGACAATTGATCGGTCGTTAGGGCGACGGTAACTGTGCTCTAATCAAAACATTTAATAAAAGGCCTATAATTATATTCTCCTATTTATGTCCATTAAGTGTTTCCTTGATATGACTCTAGACACAAACCGCTCCCCTCTGTGTTGGTGTGGACCTTAACAGCTTCTTGAAAAAGGGACTGGCACACTGGCACTGCACATTTTATTATATTCACTTCTTATCTGTTACCGCACAGCCTATTATCTGTTTGGAAAGACCTAAAACTAATGTATAAAAAAATTGAAAAATTATAATCCATTAAAAGTTTATAATAAGTATAGCATAGAGTGGAATAGGCAGAGGCAAAGGCAGGTGGGAGAGGAGCTGAGCACGAGTCAAGTCTTTGCAGTAGTGATAGTAGTTTTAGTTGAATGCAAGAGGTAGTGCAGAGCCGGTCCTGAATAACCTTATAATACATATGGTATGAGAATTACATAAAACTTATACAACGAGTCTGTGGCGAAGTCTCTACAACTTTGTGCCCAAAACGTAGATCCGTTTGACGGTTGTGTTGTTGGCTTTCGACTCAAGAGTTCGAGAGTTTTGAGAACTGTTGTCAGTTGTGAGTTGTGTGCGTTCGGCGCCAGTAGTCGAGCACTACTACACACTATAAGAATTGGCAAAAAACGTAACGTTAAGCCAACAATCGTTCGCTTCCGCCCTTTGCCTTCCAGTTCTCGTCAGTGCTGTTGAGGTTGCGGTTGAGTGAAGAGTTGCTCTTCGAAGCATTGATATATCGCTCAGAGACGCGACACAAACCATACAAATCTATTGTGTGAATGTTTTGTGAAGTTTGCCTCTTATGGTATCGCATTCGAGAGTCAAAACTCGACTTTTATTTCTTATGATATTTCAAAAGTTTGTATTCAATGGTTGAGAGAAAGTTCAGAACCACTGGAAAAGAGCATTGAAGTCAGTGCTCAGTCACTCCGTCACTCACGCAATACAACTATTGCATAATGAAAACCAATTCAACATAACTTCAAGACATCCTTCAAAACAACTCTTCTTTAATATTCTTAATCAAAATCGCGATTAACTCAAAGGTTTTTCTCTTAAAACTTCTATTAATTAAACGAATGTTTGACCAAAAAAAGTGTCATTAATTTCAATGATATAAACAACTCTTATTTGAGGCTCAAAAAAATATTTGAAAAATCTTTCAACAAATACTAAATTAATTGGTTTCGTCATTAATTCCTACACTCTTTGCTCTTTACTCTTCTACTGAACAGACTATCGATTGACTCAATAGTGAATAATGTAATGAACTTCAAATAAATTGTGTGTCAATGAATTACTAAATATATTTTTGTGAGAATTTAAGACTATTTTTTATGGAGAAAATCGATTCAAAAATAGTTTTGAATTTTAATCTGAACTCTCGAAACAAGAAATGAACTGAAGTTTCAATTGTTTTCCGATTCATTATTGATTTGAAGACCGCAGTTATGGAATGGATTACTTATAGCTGGCTTTCATGTTGTGCCAGCGCTCCGTCAGTGGCCGCACTCTCAGTATGGGTTCTATTCATATTCCATACATATCGGCGT
Organism: Galumnidae sp. Gr-Ori-00277; assembly: GCA_034700165.1. Taxonomy (NCBI): domain Eukaryota; kingdom Metazoa; phylum Arthropoda; class Arachnida; order Sarcoptiformes; family Galumnidae; species Galumnidae sp. Gr-Ori-00277. Next base: position 17,388 of record JAQIXI010000646.1, read on the forward strand.
CGGTGGCGAACAATGGATATATTCCTTTTGACCATCGCTTTACAAGAGATACCAAACTCTTTGTGTGCGTTCGGGTTTGCCGTCCATACAGTTATTCGAAGCCGAAGCGAAAGTTCGTGTCAGTTAGTCATTTGGGGACTGACCACTACAAGAGTATTTCAAATGACAACATTGACATCACTTGCCTTTGATCGGGCGCTGACACTGAAATGGCCCTACAAATACCGGTTTAGTGTAAGGCACAGTCAAATCCGATATCATATCGTAGTCTTAGGTGTCATATCATCTCTGGTCGGTATCGCAGGTCTTTTCGCTCGATTGCAATATCAAGACTTTCGCCAACGACTCGACGCATACGAAACTAATAATTCAATGAACAAAACCAATAGTTTTTACTGTACTTTACATCCGCTTTCGTGGGATTTCCGATACAATGTGTTTATATCAACACTTTTTGCAATTTTGGCGATAATAACACTTTTCTGCACTATTTATATCGAAATTAACCGATACAGAGGTCCCACTCCGACAGGAATCAGTCGAACCAATTCACGCATATCATCGGTGGGCAATCTCTGTACGGGAGAACTCACCACTACTGGCGACCCATTGACCAGATGTGAGAGTTATCGTACTCTTTATGGCTTTCACCCCACTATAAAACACGGCTCCATTAATAAAAAGATTCTAGATGATCAAAGAGCCTTTGACTTGAGATGGCCGCCTGTCATCGGAGTACTGGCCCTTTGCTATGCCTTAAATCACGGGCCATATCTGGTGAGTGAATCAATTAAATGAAATATTAAGACAATTAAATGTTTATCTTTTTTTGGCGCAAATGTTTATTTTGTCTTTAATTTCCTATAAGTATATTATCTGAGCTTTAATTCTCTTAAAGTATTTATTGTGTTTTCTTTTGATATGTTTTTTTTTTACTGAAAACTTTAATATCATTAACGCATCAATATTTTAGATAAATAGCCGACACTTTAGATATAAAACGAGTCTTTCATTTTTTTTCTCTTGAGATAAAAACTGCATTTTCGCCATCGGTTTAGAAAACTCTAAATTCTTTGAGGCTTATAATGAGATAAATGTCTTGCAATCAGTTTTCTCCTCCAAAAGTGCGTAAAAATGGTTCGCATTGTTTTTTATTTTACCATTTTTTCTGTTTATTTTGCTTCGAGTAAAATAGTTACTCGAATATATTGGAGTACTACTATTGACCCGATAAGATGATCACTGAATTGTAATTTAGAGTATTTTAATAGTGAATTAGATATTCTAAAAATGTTTGGTCTTTTACTGAAGAATTCAGTCCTTAAATGACATGAAATTCTTTGCCATTCTTTGACTTCTCTACTGACGAATACTTTTCTTCACTTAAGAAATATTTCAACTATTTTTACATTAACTTTGAATCAAATCATAATTTTGTTTTAAGAGTATTATTATATTTGGAAATCCCTTTTCCTCTTTTCTCTAAACCCCTAAATAATTGTTATATCAAAAGTGTTTTTTAGGGGAGAGAGGGAGAGAGAGGGAGAGAGAGGGAGAGAGAGGGAGAGAAAGAGAGAAAGAGAGCCGTAAATAAGTAAAGGAAAAAATTAAATTGCATTCTGTGTGCGAACTCTCATTCATTTTTGATAAGAAGAGAGAGAAGTAGCCGATAGTGAATGAAGAGTTCGTTTATTGGGCACCACCTGAATACAACCTGAACACAACCTGAACACCACCTGAAGGGCTCACAACAGTTCTTTTTCGAGTGAAAAGAAATCTATTATAAGATCTGAGGCCGAAATGTGTTAGACTTTCTTTTAAGCCATTCATTGAGTGTTTCGAATGAATTAATGAAAAGAATGGAGAAAATTGAGACTCAATTGATTGTATGTAAAAATTGTAAAAAAGTTGAGAAGTATTGGCCAAAAACTGAAGCAAAAAAATTCTAGTTTACGGTTCAATAGACAAAAGTGCGTTCATTGAACATTCAATTGACTACTGAATGGAAATAATCGGTTTCCTTACGAAATATTATTATTATTATTGCATTTTTGAATGTCTTTTGCTATAAAACTGTTGATAAAAGATTTGAACAAAAATTGTTTAATTCTATCGCTGAGTGTTTGGCCACTAAAATACTGGTATTTATTTTATCTGATAATAAGTCTTCCTCTTTGGTTGAATAGTATGTCAGATTAGAGATAGAATTGTGTTGCTTGTTATATGTGCTGTCCTTTCTTTCTGCCTGTCCTGTCCTTAATCACTTCCAAATTGAGCTCTTTATCCATGACTTTAGACTGTTATCTATCCTTCAAATTATTTATTTATAGCCAATTATTCATTAAAATAAGTCCTCATATAAGTTGTATTATCCTCTAATCAATTGCATTATAAATAACTTTTAGAATAAAAAAAATAAAAACTATTTTAAATGATTAAAACAAAAAATTTGCTAACATTTCTAGTTTTAAACCATTACTTACTGAATGTATTATATTCTGAAGACATCATTATTTTAAATGAAAGCCTGTTTTCTGTTGAATATTAACTCAAAATAACGAGAAAATGAATATTTGCCCAAAAATTAACAAAAGAAGAAAAAATTCTTTTTATGATATTATAATGTTATATACGGTTATTGATATTCATTTAGTGAACTAACAAAATGTACTTATTCATGATCTAATCTGTTTTGTTAGCCCTCACGAGAAGCCTCTCAATCACTCATTGCATCCTTTATTCCATAATATAATTGCTATTTAAAGGCCTATTGAGACCAAAAGGATCGCCTTTTTCTTAATTTTATATATATTGATATTATTATATGCTTTACTCCATTCACTATTTGAGAGACCAGTTATGCCATAATTATTATTAAATCATTTATTATGTTCTCTCTCTCTCTCTCTCTCTCTCTCTCTCTCTCTCTCTCTGTCTCTCTCTC